>VZTG01006288.1:516088-649513 GCA_013397845.1 Melanocharis versteri
AACAAAAAACCAACGGAATTTTAATTTTTTTCCCAAATAATAATAATATTAAAAAAAAGGACAAAGTATTATTTTACCTAAAGCCAAAAGTATAAAAACACGCATTTATAAATAAAGCAGGAAGGGGTTTTTTTCGTTTGTGTTTTAGCGGAGTGAAGGAAAAGGGCAGTGCAGGGGAACAGGGGTGAGGAGGTGCCTGCCTGAAGCGAGGAAGGACGCGCGGGGCGGGCATGGCTTGTTCCCAACGCGGCTGCCCCGCGCTGTCCCCGCGCGACACGAACACGGCCCCAGCCGCCCCGTGCCACGCACACGCACGATCTGAAACGTAGGACACGCCGGGCTTACCCAGAGAAGGAAGCAGCTGCTCTCTCTCTCGGGGGGCTGCTAGACCTGTCTACCATTTCAATGAGGTTTTTGTCATTTAGTGTCCCGGATGCTACACATCCAACGGCGTGGGGGGAAGACACTGTATACATGCATGAATTTACCAAGGGTGTTTAAATACCTGCATTTCATTTTCCTTTTTCTTATATATAATTATATACATATTCGTTCTTCTTAAAAAATTAAGTTGGTATGTTTCTACTCCCGGAAAGAAACGTCCCAATTCCTCTGAGTCACGATGAAGTCTGCAAAACGGGGAGGCTGGGGAGAGGGCTGCTGTAAGGCCGTGCCCCAGTCATCACCTGGGAGGTCGTATGGAAAGGAGAGGACAACCTGAGAGTGGAGGTGGAAGAAATGTGGACTCCCATACACAGAGCTCCTGGGTGCTGCTGAGGGATGGGGAGGAGGAAGGTGTTACCTGCCTGCAGCAGGAAATAAGAGTTTGCTGCCCTCTCAGGTTGCAGCCCTTCCTACCGTCCCAGTTCAAGAGAGCCCTAGAACAAACTGAGGGGTTCCACAGGCAAAGCAGAGCTATTTACAAGATAGAAAAGAAACCTAAAATTTCTCATTTTGACCAGGAATGTTGGGTTGAAGGGGGAAAATATATGTAAAGAGGATAGGTAGGCCCAAATTATTTTTTCAGGCTTTATGTTAAACAAATAATTATCTTAATACAGGTATCTTGCTGTGCCTAGGCTAACACCCACACAAACCAGTAAGAAGGATCACAAACCATTAAGAGGGGTAGACTCAAATTTATTACCTCCTCCGACAAGCCTCTTCACTTCCCAGGCAGTTACCATTCATTATTTCTCTACCCGGCCCAGTGGACAGCCTGCAGTGAAACATGTTCACAAGGTGCAAATGCAATGCATTTATGCTCTCTTTGTTTTGTAAACTAGAGGTTTTAGGAATACTTCCTACTGCCAGCAATAGGAAGTTATCAGGGAAGAATTAGTTCGGTCAATCTTAAATTATAAAGAGCAACACTATCTCCTCACCCCTCTCAGCAACAAACTTGTGGCACCAGCATCTCCTTTACTGGGCTTCTACTACTCAATTCAAAACAACAAAGCCTTGAACAAGCAGCTCACAACTTTGCCATTTAAGAAAAAAATAGTTGCTTAGAGAACAGCAAGAGAAGAAGCAAGAGGCTCAATAGAACATATTTTAAAACAAACTCCTTCAAATTCATTCTTCAATTACAGATCACCATCTCCAAGTCCTATATCTACTTTCCTGAAGCCTTTTGGTATTGTATCATTCACAGGTATCGGCCAAATGGTGTTCTTCAGACCAAAACCATCTCTACTTCTACTCTGTTTTCCTGAGTCTCCTACATATACTATTCTAAATTTATTTTAAACTACACAACCATTCTCCAACTGATCTACTTGCCCAACACTTTTCTCGTCATCATTCTGATCAGATTTTACTTCTGGTTTCCTGTATACAACCATGACCCCAAGTAAAATCCATTCCAGGAAAAAAAAAAACCACTCTGATCAGCTTAAAAATCAGATTTGCTTCACACAACTTATTTCCAAGGAGCTTTGTTTCATACCTCTATGCCAGCTTTGCTGGTTGTTGCCCTTTACTTTCATGGTAATTTCATTCTCACCACTGGCTCTTGTGTATCATCTCTGACCTTTTTGTCACTACCTCAATGTTTAAATAATAAAATGGTATAAAATTGCACAAGGAAGTAATATAAAGAACCCTCAAACCGTTATCAACAGTACCAAAATATACCTGGGTTCAAGGGACTGCTATTTTTCCTGAGTGTCTTGTGGCCCCAGTACAGCAAGAAATTTCCTGTATACTAGGACATATGTTCACAGTCTGAAAGTGGAGGAACTGGTCACCTCAAAAGCAAGCTTGACCCACACTAACTCCCATCACAGACCCAACATGACTGTCATCACACATTCCACTCGCGGCATCTCCAGCTCACCTTTTCATTCAGAGAAACTGCCAGAAATTTCCTCTCTGATTTCCAACTTGTCTTCCTTTGCAAAACCTGTCTGTGCAAGAGAAGCTGCCCATGGGTCCGAGCACACCAGCTGATTCAGCACAATACAGTGCAGAGACAGGTCTAAAAAATAACCCCTTTAAAGTTTCAGTACAAGCCCATGGAAGGAAAGGTTAGCAAGGACACCTGAAACATGATTAGGCAGATTTCAATTACAGGCAGAAGCAGCTGGAAAGCTCTCAAAGTGTTCCCCATACTGTCATGTCCTGAAGCACTCTGCAATGATCAGGCAGCAAACCTGTTAGGGGAGAGACAGAACTGCAGATTATTCAGCCCTACAGTTACTCAGGAGAAACAGGTCATCCCATGCCAGTCTGGCCAGACCAGTAGAAAAAAGGCTGCACGGCAGATCTGCAGTCACAGAAAGACAGAGAAGTCAACAGACCACATTTTCAAGTGCCACAGGTTTTCAGAGAGACAGCAGCCAGGACAGTAAAATGAAAGAAAACTGCTTCCACCCTGTAACCTGTGTAACCAAGTGATGCAGTCTGGCTGCCTCTGACTGACTTCCATAGATGCTAGCAGCCTGTCTCCCACCAAATTCTTGTTGCTTGCATTAGTTTTATGAACTGGGATTACACTGCTCTGCCTTAAAATAAATGCAAGACAGACTGGAGATAGAAGAAATAAAACACTTTGTGTATTTGCCCCTGTTGTTGAAAGGAATAGGAGTAAGGGGGAAGGTGCTGAAGAATTTCATTGGTTTAAATTTTTTTTTCTTAGCTTATATCATTGACCTAAAAAAGATCACTGGACAATTTTAAGCCACAACAGACACAAGTTAGCATGGGTTTAGAGAAGCTCCACAGGGCAAGAAGAATATTGCACATACAAATGCAAGAAGAGAAGATTTTCCTTTTCTCAGACTAGAAATTCATGAAAAGCAAAGAGGCTAGAGGCAGAGGAAATGGTGGCAATCACACCCCAAAATATCTCATTTGAAGTTCTTAGGAAATAATTTTTTGTGTGGAGTTGAAACAGCTTTACAAAAGATAAGAGAATCCCAGCTTTCTTGGGATATCAATATTCTGTTTTCCTGTAAAGACAAGGAGAAAACATTTTCCTACCACAGTGAAATGAACAAATGACATAGATGAGCCACGGCACTGAAAATCTCTCAAATCCAGAGTTATACAGTAGAAGATGGAAACCAGCTTTTCTGTGTCACTTCTCCACAAGTAAATCATAACAACATCAAAGTCAATATCCAATTCCTAATCATGAAAGGTGGCTGAGACAAACCTTTGTATTGTATCTAAATCCAATTTTTAAGATGTCCGCAGAAATACCGGTCTGAAGTATCAATGTAACATCAAATTCCAGATTAAAAATACCACTAATGAATTCATAAAGTAATCTCCAAAGCATGGCCCAAGGGATACAGAGCCTTTCCCTGGAGGTGAATGCAGATGAAATACATTGTGGGGACTGTCTTGACACAAGAGGAAAGCAGACAGGGTTGTCATAACAACAGCAGGATTACTGCAGGGAACAAAACAAAGGCAGGAAAAGCAAGAACAGCAAGACAAGATCTAAGCAGAGAATAGTTCATTAATTGCACAGACACTCCAGCCTGTCTCCCTGTTGGGGGTTTATAATACAGAGATTGTTTCTCGCTGGGATATGGCAAAGGGATTGACAGTTTTTTTAAAGGACAAAGATAACAGCCACAAATGTGGCATAGAGCAACAGTCAAGAGAAATAAATTAATAAATAAACCCATAAAAAGTCTGATTCTTGATTCTCATGAAGTCTTGGAGAGGAAGGGATTGGCTTCACATGGACTCCTTTGCTTTTAGTCAGCAGTTCAGAATTTCTTGGATAAACTGGATTTTCTTTGTATTTTTAGGTGTCAAACATCCTGACCTCCTGGCTATGAAGAAATTTCAAGGCAATTTCTCCAAACTCCTCTTTCAAGACTTTGTTTAGAGACAGGAAGTTGAAGACCATTGGGAAACAAATATTAAAACTGTGGCCAGCACATTGCTAAGAATTGGAAGAAGTCAGTTGTTGGAGCCTGAGGAAATCAATTCATAAAGGTATCCCCACCAGCCCTAGACCAGCTGATGGTAGCATTGGTCTGAAGCTCTGTCTGTGGTCCTCTTCTTGCGATTATTTCCGTGTATTCACAAACACTGGAAAGCCACCCCTCTTAGAGTTTTTTGTCCATGCGTCGTTCCACAGCTTGCAGCAATAGCTCCGAGTACTGTTCCAACAAAGCTAGCGTCTGCTCATCTCCCAAACCCTTGGGACTCGGCAGATTGGCACCACATCCCTCATTCAGTGGGCTAGTGTTATCTTGTGGCTTCACCAGTGTCTCCTTATATTTTGGAAGCTCTTCTGCATCCTTCAGAGAGTCCAATTCTTTCTTCATTGAGGAGAATGTTTCTGTCAGGAGGCCTGCTATTTTATCTTTGTCTGTAGAAGATTCCGTATCATTTAATACCTGAAAACAAAGAAAGGGGGGGAAAAAAGAATGCATTGGGGTTTAGGTAGAGCACCGAGTAAGCAATTTTAGCCCTTTAGGGAAGTGAGGCCATAAAGATTTTCAGACCAATCAATTCTACTTTTCTTCAGCATTTGAGACTGCCTATTTAGATGCAGGACATGCATCCAATACTCCTAGTCACACAAAATCCAGAGGCATTACTCCAATAGGACAAAGATGGGAAGCACATTTTTGGGTAGTGTTCCCCTTATAGTGGGCTTAAGGAGGTACTGCATTTCCCAGCTGCAGCACAGGGCCACAGTCTCCTGTCCCTCCTGTCTGCCAAATGCGGCCAGTCCCAGGAACAGAGCAAGGTCAGAGAGCTGATGCAAGAGCTGTGGCCAGAGCTGCAGAAAATCATGTGGCAGATGCTCACCATCAAACTCTCACACTCATTGCAGGAGACTTGACAGATCAGTGCTAAGCAAAGAAACAAAAAGCTGTTCTATTGCTCTGCATGTAACTCTGGTCAGGTGGTGAGGGACAGGCAAATGGCTGCGTGTTCCTCTCACAGCTGGATTCCCATGGTATCCCACATTTGCTAGTCCTTTTCCCAGGCATCAGAGACAAAGAACAGATGGGGATAATAAAACTCAAAGCTCCTATAATACTTCATATCCCTGAAACACTGTATAACCATTAATTAATTCTCGAATATGCCTTTGAAAAAGAGCACAGTGTTATCTTCAGTTTACAGATAGGCTAAACAGACTGAAAACTTAATTGATTTGCTCAGAATACCATAGCAAACCATTCAAAAATCCAAAAGCTGGAAATCAGGAGCTCTTGCATTCCTGGTTCAAGTTGAAGGTGCAGCCAAGTGGACAGCCAGGCAGTGTCACTGTGTCACTGAACACACAGTCAAGAGAACACCTTGAGGCAGCAAGCACTTACATTCTGTGTAAGATGTGTGCGGGCTGTAAAGAGCCAGAGCTGCGTGTGAGGTCACTCACCCTGCGGTAAAGGTGAAGGGCCCTGCGCATGCTGTCCTGGAGCTCGGACACCACGTGCTCACACTGCTCTATGCTGATGCCCGATTCTGGAGGGAGGAAAACATAAAAGCACAAGTTAAGGCACAGACACTCCACTATCCGCAACCTCATAGTTTGGTAAGAAAACAGGTTTTTCAATGCATATCTGAAAGACCACGAGCACACAACTTCTCATTCAATTTCTAAGTCTGATTTGAGCAAATCATTAAATAGGCACATCCTGCATGAACTTTCCTTCATACTAACTAGACATGCTGCTTGCTTCAAACACCGTTATTTTTCCAGTCTTCAGTCTTCCTCTCCAAAGTCAGCAATGTTTTTCCTCAGATTGCACATTTTTGATACAGTCATGGATAGTCACAGATTACCCACGTGATTTTCAGTCACAATTAAAGCCACGTTTGTATGAGGGCTTCCAGTGGCAAGAGAGACTAATCCAAGGAGCCTCTAATTTAATTTCCATCTCTTGAGAAATCTACAAGCTTCCCCTCATGCATCCTTCTGCACAGTGTATTACTAAAGCACAGAGGATGATGGATTATACTGAATTATTGCAGTGTTCTCTAGTGAGGACTGAGGTCCAGAGGAGTGGTGATGAGCAAACTCAATCACAATTGCTGAGCCATCCATGACATGCACTGCTGATAATTCAAAACTGAAAAATAAAAGCAAGCAACTGAAGGACAGTATCTTCTGCCTGTCCTCACCAGATATTACCTCCAAAACATGAGCTGAAGGCCTGCAATCTTTTATACAATAAACACTCTCATGAGTTAGACATAAACCATGAACAAAGACATAGACACACAAACACAATCTTCAATTTGCAAAGGCCTGGACAAAGGCCATTCAACTTCCTTTAGTTACCCAAACCCAAAACTTTGTCACATTAGCCCTGTAATTTCTGCAATTCTAAGAACACCATCTTTGAACAGACTGGAGAGGACCTGAGCTAATTTTATGAATACATCTAGATGATGTATAAACAAATACAGCTTCAAAAACATCTATTTATACACAAACAAAAACATCTACAAAGAACAAAGGGGCATGAACAAATCCCTCCATTTGTGTTCTTTGATCCTAAATCACCCGTGGAGTCTGAGCAGTGTGGGCTCCAGTGCAATCCAAGATTCTTGCGTTCTGCCCCCCCTCCCTCCCTCTTTATGTGTGAAACCCGGCTGTTTCTTCTCATAATTTCTGGACTTCTCCTCTGACCATTGTTTTTATATTGGTCTCCAGTTCTGGGAGGAGCCAGTCTGGAGAAAGGCCACAAAACCTAATATAAATGCCTAAGTAACAGGCATTTTCTGCCTCTCGGGTGTGCAGAGCAGAGATCTTCAGAAACTAGCAGACAATATTAAACAGAGCAACAGTATTAAGCACATCTACAGCATTTAACTGTAGATGTCAAAATGCTTTAACAAGAACAATTAAGTCTCTTTATTTGCAGCTGTTAAACAAGTAGGAAATGGAAGGACAGAAAAACTAAGTGGAAACCCAAAGTAACAGCACAAGCCAGAAGCAGAGTAAGTATCTATCAACCCTACAGTTTTAATCTAAACAGCCACATTGTGATTCCCAGAAGCCACAGTAAGTTGTTCACAGCAATAGCCATCTTGGATCTAAACAGCTTTTCCAGCATCTACCACTAAAAATTTGGGAAATGTGGTCTGCAAGAAGCTTAAGGCTGACAGCTGCTTACTGAGAAAAAAAAACATTAGGGATCCACAGTGCTGTATCATTCTAACTCACTAAAGGATGCTGTTAAATATTCTGTCAGGGTGTGCTATGTCTTGGGAATTGTTAAAAAAGAAATAAAATCAGTACTGAATAAAACCTTGCTTTTTCTCTGCACTACCGGTGTTAATTTCGCAAACTGACCAAAAACCATTTGCTATGTAGCCTGATTTGCAAATCTAGAAGAGAAAACTCGGCCTAAAGAGTACAGACAACTTTAATTCTGCTGTAGAATGTGATTCCACAGCTTCAGGCTGCATCTGGTGCTGGAAGAAACCTCACCCCTGTAGGGGGAGGGTCTGAAAATTTCAGATGCACTCACTGTTCTTCAGAGCATCTACAGTACGTTAACTGCAGGTCCCTTAGACAAAATATCACATTTCCTGTTTTACGCAATAGTGCTTCAATCTTAAGGTGTTTGATCCCTCTAGAAATGCAAAAAGAAAAATAACAGTGCGTCAAAACCAGATTAAATGTTCTGCAATGCTTTGGTGCAGAAATATTGTGCTCAAGCATTCCAGTGAATGGTGCAACAGCCTGGCACCACAGAAGGTAATTGATCACAGGATTAGAGAGCTATCCCTTCCCAGATATGAGTAAGAACAACATAACCAAAGGGATAAAAAACTGTACAGCCCCTGAAGGTACAAGGCATCAGTGCAGTGGTTAACATCCAGCTTTCTAACGCACAACCCAGAAAGGTGTATTTCCTTTCTGATCGGGACACAAAAGAAAAACTTCAGCAGATTATGTGGGACTTAACAGTGTCCTCTCTGCCACTGGAGGTTTTCCTGCCTTGGAGGGCAGGATTTTTGCTTCAATTTGAACTTCTCTGCTAGTTTTCATTTGATTGAAGTACCCTAAACTGAGGCCTTTAACAGTCTTTAGAGCTGTTTTCAGCAGGTGAAAGTTTTTCATCTTGTACCTTTTACTTCAAACTAGAGATAGTTCAAAAATTAACCCACATTTTTTATGTTCAAACCCTGCACATGCACTGCATGTTCAGTTTGCAGACATGTCCTCAAAGCAGAATGATAACAGCACGAAGACCTGCTTGCTCTCATAGGTAGCTTCAGCAAGGATCTCACCTCCATCAAGCCTTATCTCCTGCGAGAAAATTGTATGCAAACACTTCTGGACCCTGCACACTTGCATATTAACAAAGGAAAGTTTGAGCTGCCTGGCATAACTTCACTGTCAGTATTACCTGTGCTTGCTTGGTTCTGTTAGCACGTGTTGGCCTGCACCTTCATTTGCTGGCCAAACATGCTCTGAGAGGAGGGTGGGGGACATGACCGACTCACTCAGGGGGATTCCCAGCGTGTCAGCTTTTACCATTGACCACAAAGAGGTTTGAGCCCCTAGAGGTAATTGTACAGCTGAATCACGAAAAACACGACAGTTCTGAGGTCTACAAAACATTCAGCTAAGAAGGACTGTCAGACATAAGACCCAGAGGAAATGGAAACTAGAGACTGAGAAAAAGATGTTAGATTGAAGAAGTGTCTCACCATTGAGGGGATGGTTTATGGAACGAGACAGGTGCAGACAGGACGAGACAGGCCAGAAGCTGGACGTAAAGAAATGTGATGGGATCGTGAGGCGGTTCACAAAGACAGGAGACAGAAGGGGGAAGATAAGAGATGGGTATCCATGCACACCTGAGACCTGTGCCGAGGCAGTTATAGATGTAGGAGACCTCGGCCTGATGGGGTCTAGTGGGCAAAGTCCAGGTTGGCTGTCTAGCACACAGGCGATGCCGGTGATCCGCTCCCTGCCCCTGGGCAGTGTGCTCTCAGGGGACCTTAGGTGCTGGCCCTCTGACACCCCCCTCAGTTTTAGACTAGTGACCCCTGGCTCATCCTGGCAATCTGTCCTTGAGACTGGATAATCCACTGAGCTCTCCTTAGCAAGCCCTGTTGGGACCTCTCTACCAGGAGCCAGAGACCCAGCAGTTTGGTTCTCCTTCTTGGAGGCTCGGACCTCAGGAAAAGAGGGTTTCTTTTTAGAGGCCCCAGCAGGTGACTGTGGAGACTGTGGCTCAAGCAGGGTTTTTGTTTTGGTAGTGGGTGAGAAGGAGGCCAGTGTGGGTCTATCAGGCAATGGCTTGGGAATGTCAAGAATCAGATGTGCTCGGTTTGATGATGCCAACTTGCTGTGGAAGGACTTGGGAGATGAGCAGTTTACAACTGGCTGGAGTGCGGGTTTCACTGGAACATTTTCTTTCACTGGCAGCTTAATCTTCTCAGCATCTGGTGTGGAACTAAATTGTGTCTTCTCTGTCACTGGAGGACTAGTCCTCCCATCAGTCAACATTTCAGTGGAGCAACCGAGGTACAGATTTTCCCCTACAGATATGCTCCTTGACATCTTAGCCCGGAAGCTGGTTGTGGGGTTCATGTAGGACTTTGGTTTTGCAGCCCTGACATCTTTGGCCAGCAGAGCACCAGATCCATCCATCTTCAACATACTGGCTGATAACACCCTGCAATTATTAGGTCTGGGATCCTTCTCAACCACCAAAAGAGTCTGAGGACGCTGCTTGGCAGAGGATATCACTCCAGGACCCTTATCTGTGAAAATTAAACAGACAAACATACCAAAAATAGACAAGAGCCTGCAGTGAATTCCTAAATTGGAATTTAATGTGGCTCAGCTCAACCCCTGTGAGATGCACACAAACATTACCACTAGTTCAGGTTAGTATCACCAAGCCTCAACAGCTTTCTTTTTTCCCATCCCTCATCCTGCTCACACACTGCTGCTTTCCTCATGAGAGAGATTTTTCTTAAAGTGTGTGGTCAGAAGACCTCAGACCACTGTGACTCTTAAGAGAGAGGCCAGAGGAAGCAGGCAAAAACTTATATATGCTGTTGTGGTGACCAGGTGGGGGTTTTTTTGGTTTTTTTAAACAAACTTATTAACAGTTAGTGAGTTGATTGTTTCAAAAACAGAGTTATTTCACATAGAGGGCAAGGATACAGTAAGCTCTCTGTTACTTTCTCTTCCTTCCCTCTTTCCTCCCCATCCTGGGGAGCTTCAGTCTTAGCATGGAGCAACCACCCACAGCAAGAAGAGAATTTCTCTGCAAATACTTCATTTCACCCTTGCCGGTGCTCCTCCCACAGCTGCCAAACAAATATCAGAGACTGATAATTAGAAGACCAGCATCTGCATTACAAATTAAAAATACTAAATAATATTTTTAATTAATAATATTAAAAATATTTTCCCTTGACAGGCTAGGAGTTAGAAGACATGTAAAGCCTGTAGCTCAGAATGCAGAAAAACAAGCTTAATTTAAATCCTCCACTCAAAGGTCCCCATTTCATTCTTGGGTTCATACCATCATTCCAACCTGTGTCCTTACCCTCATGCACGAGGTCATGCACTGACTGTGCCTTTCTCATGACTGCATTCACAGGGCCTTCTGGAAAGGAGGCAATAACCCGTCCAGGAGCCATACCGACTCTGCTGGCCTCCAAAGCCGATCTGCGTTTTTTCTGCACATAAATAGCTCGATTTGAATTTACACTCTCCAGGAGCTGGCTGTTCTCTGATGCATCACCAGGATGGCTGCTGTCATTTTTCAACAGGTTTGGAGTAATCTGACTGGTCTGGGTTGGTGGCTCGATGGGCTTTGAATCCAGTGTCAGATTTGATGAAGAGAGTGACAGTCGTCTAAAGAACACAATAAAGAAATCCCAATTAAAAGAAGTAAGTATGTTGCCCTGGATAGACAGGAACATGCATTAAGTTTCTCTGGAATAAAGAGCCCCTCCCTGTCTGGACTTCTTTGAGTCAAAAATGCCCTAAGCTGTTACCACTTAATTCTACTCAACCTTGCAAGCTCTGGTTTTCAGGCATTTGACTATAGGCTGCACAATCACAGATAGCATTGGGTTGCTGTTTCCAGGGAGGACACTATAAAAGTGAAGACGAAAGAGAAGGAAAAATTCCAGGCATAGGAAAGACTAGGCAAAGTCAGGTCAGGTGTCTTCTCTCAGCTCACCTTACTAAAATTTAAATCTTTTCAATTCTAAGATAACCCTAAGAGGAAGTAAATATGCTTTCCTAACATTATGAAAGCATAATGACTAGGAAAGCTGGTCAGTATCTTCAAGAGGAAAGCCTAATTTCCTCTCCCTCTTCACTTCAGACAAACACAGGGGGCTTACTTCGGAAAGAAGGCAACTTTCAATCTGGCATGTTTAAACAGCTGAACAGATTAAAAGCCCTGAGGTTTCCATAATCAAAAACTACCCCCTTTGTCACATCTCTAGAGCACCAGTGACTTCCTTCACACATCACTGCAACTCTCCAGAAGCTCACACAATAGCTAACGACTGGCTTTCTCCCCAAACATACAGTCTCAACACGAGACAGACTAAGAGGCGCTCCTGACAGCAGCAACAGCAGCTAAATACAGCAATAACAAACAGATTTCCCTACCATGCTGAATCTGGACACAGCTGGTGAACCTTAGAAGATATATTCAAATCTGCTTAGTCCTACATAATGAAATTCATTTGAGCTGAGATTTTAGGTTGTAATTTCAGAGGAATACAGGAGTATTTGTTTGTTTTAAACATTTATGAACCCAAATCAACAAAAGCATTGACCTATTTTTTTAAATTTTTTTTTAGTTTATTTGTTTTGTTGGGATTTTTTTTAATAACAAGGAAAACAGCTTGCAGAGGCCTTTTGGAGTGCTTTAGGGTTGAGGGGTTTTTGGAAGAATAATATCCCTGTGGGGCTTTGTGTGAGACACCAGAACACCCTGTGAAGGCATGGGACCGAGAAACAAAGCTGAGTAAGAAAGGACTGTAAAACAAAGGAAAAGTTGACAAATCTACTTTCATTGTCCAAGCTGAATGAAATGCAAAAGAATAAACAAAGCATAAACAGTGAAGAGTAAATTAGATTATTAGTGATTCCTCCAACTTAATCAACCAAGGCATTAATCATGAAACAATTAAGCACGTTGTTGAAAGAGGAAAAAGAACAAATACTAGTGTTACATCAGGAAGAAATAGAACAGCTAAAGTGACCCAGGATAACCTGTCCAAATTTCAAGAGTCTGCAAACAGCCTGACAGGTGCTGTGTTAACACTTTGCTGTGCCTGGGCACACCAAGGCCAGAAGTTTGCTCAACTATTTTCACTCAGGACCTAGCATGAGACCTGCTCATATTAGTATAAATAGACAGACAGAAACACTCAAAACAAGCAGAGCCATACCTGAGAGCCGGGGACTGGGAAAGAAAGCGAGAGGAAATGCTGAGGTTTTCGGTTCTTTCCAGACTCCTACATGAGCCACCTAAAAATTTTGGTTAAAGGAGAAAGAAAAATGAGCAGTTTATTTACAGAACATTCTCATACATACATTTTCTTACCATAGGGACTACCAAGTGTTCCCTCATATCCAAGGGGATTTTTTTAAGCCAAAGCCACAGAGAATAAAATAATTATATTTCCTTTGCCTTTAGTGTTCTACTTAGATTACTCTGCCTTAAGCTGCTACTCTCCCTAAGGGTACGCCTCCTCCTTTTTTGCTTCCCTTTGTGTCCTATCCTGCCTATAGGACTGTGAGGCACTGGCATCAAGCACAAAACAAACCAATCAAAGAGGAAAAAAAATAAAAGGAAAAAAAAAGAACCCGAACAACTCACATAGATATTGCTGCCTGCAACCATTATCAATTCTAAAAAGATATGCTTTGTTCTGGAGTTGGTCGATAAAGACAAACCAGCTCCTTTGCCACTCTGATGTCTCCTCTTATTCTCTCTCTCCACCCAGCATTTCAGCCTTTTCCTTTGTGACATTGGCTATGCCACGATGCACCGCTAGAGGCCACTGCGTGCCACCTATGGGGGGGTGAACGCGCAGTCAACACCTTCCTTCGCAACAGGAAAAACCAGCCCGGGAACAAGGCAACAGCTCTTCAGCATTCCGGGGACAATACTTAACCCAAACTGACACAGAGCCCAGTCTCATCCACACAAACTTACACACAGACCGATGAAGTTAACAGATGTCACTCTTCTTTAGGCCTCTTACACTGCCTTCCATTTTTGCCCCCCTCCCCATATACACATATCCATGAAAGCCTGGCAGAACTTGTAGCCTGGTTTGGTTTATACAGGAGGAAAATCAGGAGAGACCTTACAAAGTCTCCTCACCGAACACAGAGATGTACCTTTTCCATCAGTGTTGCTCAGAGTCCCAAAATGCTCCTTGAGGAACTTTTCCTGATCAGGTATCTGAGGAATTTCTCCTTCTGGCATGCTAGTACCCACATCTTCCTCTCCTTCTTCTCCCTCCAGGTCTGAGACACCATCTACGCTTAGAGGCTCAGTGCCTTCAGAATCTGGGAAAAGGCAAAAAAAACCCAGTGCTGTAAAAACTTAATCAGAGTAACATTACCCAAGTTTAAAAAAAAAACAACAAAAAATCAACCAAGATGCTAAATTGAACCTACAATGTTAAAGTCAGTCAGCATTACATGCAATAATTCTCTAATGTACTGTATCCCACAAACAGCATAGCCTACGGCACAATCAGTACTAAACCTGCCTCCTTGGCTAGCAAGGTAAGAGAAAGCCAAAGGTGCACAAGGAAAGAAGGAAAGTGCACCAACTCCTGCTTCTACAGTGGCTTCACTGAGGTGTCTGTTCAAATGCTCCTGAATCTGTGCAGCAGTACCAGTGGGACTAATAGGAGTGTGACCTCAGGTCAGCTCACATATAAATACATTTATAATGTCTTTGCATCTTACCTTCATTCGGATGGTCTGGGCTGGACAGACGACTGCTGCTGTAATCTACAGAGCAGGCACTGTCTGGACTGTGTTTGTCTGGGCATCCATTACTGTGATAACCTCTACAGAGCTTCCCATGGGGCAATGCTTTTACCTGGAACTCACTACAAGAGAGACAGGAAGATACAGCACTGGAAGAGATATTTGTTTACATGTAAAGAAGCACATTTTAACTTTAATAAGGCCTTACCTGTGTTAGTAACACCTTTTATTACAAATGTAAGGCTTTAAAGAGAAAAAGAAGTTGATTTCTCTCATCATAATACAGTACATTTTTTGCATTTCATTAAGCTTGGACAGTGAAGTCCCAAGGGGACTGTCTGATTTTCTGGGCGTTGTCAGTTCCCATGATTACCAGGCACCAGCACCACACTGCTCTGGTTTGATTTCTAGCACAGGTGAGGAATAAATGTAGAAGTTTACATGATGAAAAAGGGACTAAAACCAGGCCTATACCTGCAGGAGAGAAACTCTAGTTTGCCATAGACTTAAGCTCTAATACACTTTTTTCCCCCATGTTCATGACCTGCTTCTTTGGGCAAATTCTGTGATGCAAAATATACAAGATTCTGGCTTTGAGAAAGACTAATTTAGTGAAGAACATCATACAAAAATACAGTCTTGTATGACAGGGTTACTGATTTCTGTTGTGATTTCATCAATCTTATTTCGTCAAATGTCACCAGCACTGTTCTTTTCCCTGATGCCTAAGGACTTCAGTTTTCCACTTTTTGAAATACTTTGGTTTCAAATGTACTCCAAGGCAAGCTAGGATGCAGAAGTCAATCCACAGAACTGAATGGCAACTACCCTTGGCAGCTCCCAAACTCTGTAAACATTGCCATGTGTCCAGTCTGCATCCAGCATCACCAGAGGGCCTCCCTTTCCTACATGATGGAGCAGCACATGGGTCTACTCTGTCCAAATGTTATCATCACAAAATTAAAAATGAAAAATAAACTAGGCAAAACCTAGCAGCCTCAACTGCAAAATCTTGGCATGGACTCTTGCATAAAAGTCTGTCTAAAGCTATCAGCCCCACTCTGTAACATAACAGGAGAAGACAAAGGAAATTAAACAGCTACTAGCATCAGGTTAAGAGGGGATGGAAAGAATAAAATTCAGGGAAGGAAAATAAAATGGAGCACAGAAAAATTAAATTATGCAAAATTAAAACACAAGAAACAGCAGAGAAATAAAAAAGGTCTCCACTGTCTCCAGGGTCCTTTTCAATTCCATCTGTATCGTGCAAGTCATTCTATTTCCCATAAATGAGTATTCACACACTACATTTCCTAAATTCTTGCCCAATTTTCATAAATGTCCTGTCATTTCTCCTGGGTAGGCATTTCACTGCCACATATGTGTCACTGTAAGTGAGTTTTCCAGCTTCCAAGTTTTCCCTTGCTATTTTCAACCCAGATAAGGGAGAAAGCAAAAGGTCTGCTCTCAAGTTGTTTATTCAACAAAAAACAAAAAAAAACTTGGAGGAGACTGCTAATGTGCAGTTTCCTCAGAGGAAAATTATTTTAATGGTGCCTTAGTTTCATATTCCTCTAGCATCCATCTGACATAAAACTCTCAATTAAACATGCCTGACATCAATCAGGCAGTAAGTCATGTCATCAAAGTTGCCACACAAGCTGCAAGAAAACCAGAACAGAAACATCTGAGCCATGCACAGCAGAGAGCTTATTTTTAACCTGCTAGAGTCTGTGGGATGGATTTCATCTTGCTCAGGGTAGATAACACATTCCTCACTCTCAGAAGGTTCCAGTTCCTGAGAGAAAATCCCCTCTTCACAAGACACAAGCCGAATCACTTGGGGTCGCACACAAGACCCATTATCTTGAGGAGGTATTGAGCTGCCAACCTGGTTGAATTAAAAAGAGAAAAAACTAGATATTACCAGTGTTTTATCTTACATCAGCAAGTGCTGTGCAGGGTTAGAAAGTATGCACTACATCACAGAATATGATCAGCAATCTGAGATCACAAAACACAGCAATCCTGTGTCTTTTCTGTTCCTTATTTACTAAACTTGTCAGACTACTGCTGTACTTTCCTGTTTTGTTTCCTGTTTGCAATTCCCTAAAATTCTTTGGTAAAGTACTCTTTGATCAGACATCAGGAGTGTAAGCCATGTGGCAGCAGGTTCTTCCATTGCCTTCTATGGACTGATCAGACAATCCACAAAACTGAGCCATAGCTGAAAAACTGAATTACTGCATACAACAATCTCAATCCTCTTCTGAGTCACACAGTTATGGGGGAAGGAAAACCTCTAATGAAGCTGGGCACTGGGAGAGACTGCTACAGGAAAACAGGCACTAGCTTTCTCAGGATGATCACACATTACTTGCTGTGACCCATCAATACAAAGATTAAAGAGAACTTACTAATCTAGCACAGCCAACAACTAAGGGAATCATGTGAGCCACATTTCAGTGGCTACTGGAGTCAAGAAACTGCATCCCAGCAGAGTGAGCTAAGAGGTAACCAGGTTTTTACACACCTCTAATTCCAAGCTCAACTTCTCAGCTTGTTTTTGACATAAATACTCAAAGAGCTAAAAAAAACCATAGGTCTTCCTGTCATTGAAGAGAAACCTTGATCCTACACGGTCTCTGCTACAAGACAGCAGAATCACACATTGCAGGAGTACTAACTACAAAGGAGTCATCTAATAAAGTTCCTCAGAAGTCATTTAGAAAACCTTTAACGATAAAAAGAATGGCATCAGGTAGTAACTAAATGTAGGTAACAACAAATAGATGCAGGACAGATGCACTCAGAGTGGGTTCACCTCCTCAGAGTAGTACTGCCCTTACTTTGTTGATGTGCACAGGAAGGTCAGTGTGCTCTTCTCTGTCGTCCCCATTGCTGTTTTGAGACAGCGAGTCTCGACTTGGAGAACGGGAAACAGAGAAGGACTCCAGCTGACGCAGGTCGAGCATGGATTTCACAGTCATCTCTATGTTGCTGGTTGGCTGGGACCAGCGACCACGTTGCCGGGGCATCTTGCTCATTGGTGCCTCTGAGCGCTGGATTGCTGCTATCTCTTTGGCCTGAAGGAAATTAAAACACAGACTATCTTAGGGACTGAGTCTTGCTGCTGGAAAAACAGGAGAAAAAACACAAGACCCACAGAAAAATGAAGATATGTTCATCTCAATAAAAGCCTCAAAACTGTCTGAGAGACAGCTTGAAAGGGCACCTTTAATCATGAAGCATCAAGTAAAAATGATACTTTCATTGCTGCTTCTTGCACGACTGAACAGTTAAATGTCCTGCTCAGATCCAAGTATATGAACAGCTTCAGTACCACATGAGATTCAGATCAAAAATGAAAAGACAAAAACATAGCATCTGATGGAAAGACACTGATGTAAATATCCCAAGTGCAGCTCTAGACTCTAAACACCCTAGTCTCCTAAACTAGGCTCTATTTTGCCATCTCCAAATCATTCTTCAGAGAGGCTTCTCAATGGTTTCCCACCATAGCTGCACCTTTCCCACACGTGCAAATGAAGTTTTTAATCTTTCTGGGAATTTCTTCTTCAGTTTCCCTGTAACAAGAAATACAATCTGAAGGTTTAGTAACTCACCCTCCTCATTTCCCAGTGGGAAAGGCTTCTTGAGAGGGTAAGGTCTGGATCTGCAAAGGTAAAGAGATATGCACCTAGTTGGCATCCTGGCCAGCAGTCCAGCATTTAAACAACCTCTTACTTCATCTTTCCACAAAGGCAGTATTCCTACATCTTTTGAACCACTGCCAACACATGCTTTCCCACAGACTACTCAAATCATTGCATCAAAATTTTAATGGAGACATACAGTTTTATGTAAGATTTTCATTGAATCAGCAGACCACTGCAGAACACTTGCCACAGTGCAGTGCCCTCCCAAAGGCTTGGGAAAAAAGTCTGCTCCAATGCACTGTAGCATCTGTGGTAAAAATACATCGAATTGATAATGGCAATCTCTACTGTAAGTTTTATCAGACATCTCTAAAATCCTCTCTTTTGAGGAGATCTCTTGATCTTTTCTGGCTTCTGCAGACTTTTAACAGCTTGTAGACCCCTGCCCATGTAACTAACTCAAAATTTTTTTAGCCGGTTGGAACTAGCAAGAAACTTGCCAATTTAACAACTGCATTTCTAGACAGAGAACTCAGAAATGTACCCCTCTTCAGATGCAGGAATGGGCAGCTCCATATTACCCATTGGTATCTATCCATCTGCTTCCGTTTTGGTCTCTCTCTTTCTGTCCATACCTTGTTATGCCTAAGCCAGTGTCTCTCATCTTCTCCTCCCAACACATCCATGCTATTTTCCTCCATCTCTGCCCATGCCCCTCTCCCATTCATACCTGAATCCCTCTCAGTGTTGCAGTTGGACTGAATATGGAAAGACTGCAGCCCTCGTAACTCATCTTCATCATTCCCTTCATCTTCACCATCCTTATCGCTGTCTGATGAGAGTGCAGGCACAGAGGACAGGGCAGAAATGGATTCATGCCTGAAAGGCAGGAATTAGGAGGAGTATTATGGTTTATGCAAGAACTGCCCACCATTTTAATCCTTACACCAGTTCACCACCTTATCTCCATCTATACTCAGGAGGCTGCCTCAACTCTCTCAAACAGCCCTCACTCTAGCACAACCCACCTCTGAGAAACAGGGCAAGCTAAACCCTGCACAAAGATGTGCAGACCCTGCCACAGCAATGTTCTCATATGCATGGAAGGTTGACAGAAATCAGAAGTAAACAAGTCTGAGAAAGTCAAATGGAATGAAACTGGGCCTTCCATTTCAGACTCTGCCAATTGATAAGGTCAAGATGGTAGATTATATTTGAAAGGCAAATATTTCTCCCACCCTTAAGCATTTCTTTTCTGGAACTGATTTACACATCAAAAACATCAGAGATACTCTCTGTCTGGAAGTAATTGGGTTTATGGCAAATTATCCCATAAGAGACAGGTTCGTTTCAAGGACTGCTACAGGCAGAACCTGAAGGCACAGCCCACACACCATAAGAGCACCATGCTGACTGTTTTAACTTTCAAGCACAAGGATCATGTAAAACGTATCTTGGGCAGATCTTTGACTAAAGTAGACCAAGACAAGTTTTACCACACACACCTCAGAGGCACTCCCAGCATAGAATTGCTCACTACCAATCAAGGACACTCAATAACATCAAATTTTCTCTCCCTCTTTCTTCTCCTCTTCCCTTTCCTCTGCTCACTCCTTCAGTCCACAGAACCAAATGAACAAATAAACTTTGGACAATAATTGAAGAAAGAAGAATCCCCAACAAATACATTTGAGTAGCCCCCACTCCATGGCCTAGAGCTAGAGTGCCAAACACATCATAAGTGACATTTATAGGTATCAGTGGTGGGTGTTGAGTGCCAAGCATTATTCATGAAATAAAAATAGCTCATCCACCAAATACAGAGCAGTCTGGCGAGGAACCAACTTCTCCTGCAGCTGACAGATAGCAGGCAGTATTGAAACATGGTAAGAAGCAGTTAAGGTATTTTAATCTTTTCTCTTCCTGTGTAGTGGCAGAACATTAATTTCCATTTCATTAGGAATAATAACTACTCAACCATTTCAGATGAGCTTTGAAGTATTCTGGCAAAAAGAAAATGTAAACTGACTGTAGCCTGCAGAATTCTCAAGTGCAAAAGTTTTGTTTTGGCCATCCACATCTACTTTTGACATTTGAGTTTGTCAGTCTCTCCATCTTTTCTACTGTTTGCTCATATGCTTATCTTGTCACTTGCAGGTTCTTGTGTCTAAGCAGAGGAATCCCACTAAAGCCCAAGCACCACAGTATGTTTGAGGTTATGCCATGACATATATTAATTACATTTATTTATGGTAGGCAATATTAACATTGTATCAGTAACTTTGATAGCATCCTTCTGCGTGTATTCATCATGGCTGTTTGAGGAGTTTATTGAGACAGAAGGGTTGGATTGTTAGACCTTTAAACACCTAGCTGGTTGAATACCTCACAACCATGAGGTGATATGGCAAGGCAAGATTATGTGTTTGCCAAGCTCCTATGTGTACTGCCATGGGTGTAAATGGAGAAGGGAGGATTGCTATCCATGTGTTTTATGTTACAAATAGAAAGATGGCCCCTGTCCATCAGATGGTGGCCGAAAAAATTAGTGATGGGGGAAAAATTATGTTCCAGTATCATTAAAGTATGCAAAATGTATTTTGGAAGTCAGATGGGTGTTTCTTCAAACCTCACAGGACGTGATAAACAAGTTATGAAGTAATGTATTTGATACAAACATAAGGTCATCTTGCATTATCCCAGAAAAAATTCATGCCCCTCTTCCACATCCTTCTTTTTACAACTCAAGTATGCTTTTCAAACTCCGTTCTGTAACTTGAAAGGAGATAGATGAATGAATTTTCAAAAATATCTTAGGCCCACCAACTTGAAACTGAGATACTCCTGAAATGAAAACTAGGTTCACAAGGTCTTGAGTGTTTTAACTGTTGTTCTTTGCCAAGTCAACCCTTCAATTCAGACTTCACTATTTCTCCCTTCTTTCCCTGCCTTCCCCCATGTACTTTGGATTTTCTCCTAAGCCTCCTGTTGCACACATCTCCTTAATATTCTTCTTTTTCGTGCTTAAATGGGAGTCAGTGTAATGTACAGTGAGTTTTCAAGCACAGAAGCTGTTTCCAAATAAGCACAACATGAGAGCATTTTGAAAATGAAGGAGTAAGACTTCTGGGGTTTGCTGAATTCCTGCTGAGAGCCAAACCCCAAAGCATCATTATAGCAGAATGAATGTTTCAGAGTAGCTATTCCAGAATAGCATGTACAGACATGTCCAATTCTCATGATCCATGTGACTCAGAGCAAGTATTTTAATTGTACTTGTTCATCTTCTTTGCTGAGGAACAATCCCATTCTGGTATTATAGAATCACAGAATCATTAAGGTTGGAAAAGGCCTCCATGATCATCAAGTCCAACATTTGACTGAATATCACCATGACCACTAAACCATGGAGTGTCATGTCTACTCATTTTTTAACACTTTCAGGGGTGGTGACTCAACAATTTTCCCTTGGGACCCTGTTCCAATGCTTAACCGTTCTTCCAGCGAATAAATTTTTCCTAAATTGGTCCAACACCAACTTCCCTTGGCACAACCTGGGAGAAAACGCAAACTCCCAGCTCACTACAACCTGGATCTTGTTCTATACAGGGCAGCAGTGTCAGTTGCTCTTCAGCTCCCAGTTTTTGAAGGGTCATACAGGACAGGGTCAATGGCAGGGAAGGACCTTAAATTAGAAAATCTTCAGGACAAGGTATAGACTTAAAAGTGCCACATGTCATTATGGAGTTCTAGTATTCAGGCATCTAATAATAGGTACTCTGTATTTTTTTGTATGACCTGAATCCAACCCTGTTTTGCTTTCTCAAAGCAAAACAAAGCAGACAAGAATGGTAACTATCCATTTAAAGAGGTATGCTGTCAGCATTCCCACTCTGATCTTGTGCTACTTAAACCCTCAGCTTCAGGGACGTATTTATGAAACTGTAACATCCTGTGCGGTAGGTATCACTGGCAGATTGTGTCCTCCTGCTTCCCCCTCCAGTGTTGAAGTGTTTCAAAAGGAAAGTCATTCTGCTTTTCCCCACAGAAGGATCACAGTGCACTGACATTAGATTTTCCCAAGTGTTGTAATTGCAGTAGTTCATCACAGACTGAGGCACCATTTCTGATAAGGCATCAAAAGTCTGCCCCATTCTAAGCCCTGGAAACAACACGGCTTTCCTGCACTGGACAAGATCCACTGAGAATTTGATAAGGAGCTCTTCTTTCCAAATATATCTGACAGCACACAGTACTTCTTCAGCATACGTATATAACTTTTAAACAATTTGATTTGGATAAAATTTTTATCTTCTGCTATTTATACTGAAGAGTCAAGGAAAGCCACAGATATAGTGATTTTAAAAATTAATATAAAAAATATAAATGCTCAGATAAAACATGACTATAAGCCCCGCAAACATTCCACAGTAAAATCAACTTAAAACTTGAGACAAGCTTTTGTAAACCATAAATGCATACTTGGATCAAAACCAAAACCCTACTATATTATATTGCCTTTACATGATCCCTTCACTGAAAATATAAAAGCCTTAAAAACAAAATGTACCAGCAATATCAGCTGAGTACAAGTTCTATTATCCTGAACTATCAAAGCTCCTCATGTTCAGAAAAAAGCACACATCTGCAATTACCATAACCAGAGGTAGAACTCAAAGGCTCTCAGGCACACTATGGAGAGCTGTGGGTCATATAGATCAGAGCAGTTCCAAGATAATACAATGTCCCATAAAGGTGAGTCAGAGAAATCATTCAGAGGAGAAACTTTAGTCTCTAAAAATTTTTGGAGGGACTGAAAATTCTGGAACTCTTTAGTTCAGAGAATAGGTTGGATGAAGAGAGGTTATGAAAAAGGTTTACAAAACCATGGGCACTACCGGTAGCTGGCAGCAGAACAAAAGATCACCAAAGCTCACAATATTCAGAAGCAGAGGACTTTCAACAAAACTAGTGGGAATGTGTTTTAACAGAGACAAAAAAAGTCCTTTCCACAGAGAGCAGTGAACTCCAGGAACTCGTCACCAAAGGAGGCTGCAGAGGCAGACAGTATTATAAAGTTCAAAAAGAATTTATACAAACTCAGCGGACAACGGGTCCATGACCAGAGAGTAAAGGGAACAGGTAGAGATGCACGTCCTAACATCCCTGATGTAACAATGGAGCATGAAGCAAATGGACCACAAAGGTTCATATAGCAAAGCTCACAGAGCTGTCTCACTAAATAGCACCTTCCATTGCCACAGTCACAGGCAGAATACTGGGCTTTGTGGAGTACTGATTTGACCCAAAAAGGCACCTTCTGTGTGTTTACTCTGCTGATGTTACTCACCTGGGTCAATCCTGCCCTGACAATTGCAACTGGATAGACAGCACTGCCCTGACTTGGAAACCTTCATCTCCCACTGTGTCCTCAGATCAATTTTGTTACCCCAGTATTATTTTGATTATTCATCCTGTAATACACTCATACCATGGAACTAGCAGGAAGTGTTACTTCCCCCACCAATTCTAGCAATACTGTTCTAAAGAAGATCTAGTAGAACAAATGACTTATCACTAGGCAGGGAGCTTTCTAATACTATTGTCAGTCTTTTGAGACAACAATTTTACACTACAAGTTGCAACTCAACTCTCTACTGCAACCTACACAGACAGGCTTTGGAAACAATCAGAACAGGTACAGGGCACCTAGAAAACAAATCTCACTCAAGTTCATTAGTTTTCCTTCTCCCACCTTAATAATGCTGGTCCAATAGGCTCTTCTTCCATTGTCAGTACCAATCCAAAATGCTCTGGAGTTATGTCTTTGCTGATCTCCAGTGACCACAGCGGATGATCAAAACTGAAAACAAGCTTTCAAAGCTGACAAGTAGATTCCAGGTTTGCAAAGAGGCTACCAAACAAGTTTAATAATGTTCTGGGCTTGGCACAGCACTAGCACCGCCCTTCAGCAAGCGTCTGTGATGGAAACAAGTATCACCTCACGTGGAACAGGACTGGGATTATCTGTCACAGGCTGAGCCTTGGTAGGGTAAGGCTGCAGCTGCTGGAATAATGGAGAGACTGCTATAAAAAGCGCATTGCTTGACAGATCCAGAACTCTGGCTAGAAAAAAAGGCTTCCTGAGCTTTCCCAGCATCGTTACCAAAAGCACTTACCAGACAAGACTCGTTTCAAGAATGAGCAGATCAAGACTTTCCAAAACAAAACTATGCAGACAGACTTGTTACAACATTGCTTGCTCCCAAAGGGAGTAGGAAAGTCCTCGTGATACTCAACAACCAGTGTGGTAAATCATCCAGTTCTTTGGTACTTTTATATCCAGAATTCCATTTGTAGTCATTTGGGACATAGGAACAAAAAAAATCTGTGTTTATCCCTTTTTCCCCCCACTATGATCTCATATCAGCTTGGTCAGGACTCTCCCCTGCATTGCTTACAGTCCAACTAATCTCAGTTACTTACAAACTACGGAGAAACCAAACACATTACACTAATAATCAAAAATACCCTGTCACTCTTGTTCTGTTTAAAAACAGAAGCATCACTTTTTAAAGAAAGGTCATCAGATAAATTTAGATCTATTCAGCTTGTAGGCTGCAGTAATTTGTTTTTAGATACGCTGTTTACCAAGCAAAAAATAATAATATTATTTGGCTAGCAAGAGCTTTTCCCATTTAAATTATTTTCGTATTTATTATTCATATTATAATTATTTTAGCTGAGTTTTTTCAAAGCCTCTAGAAAATGGTTAACAAAGAAAGAGCAAAACTGTAAGGACTCTTTTAGAATGATGATCAACATAGCCAACTCATAGAGCTCACAGTTGTACTTCAGTACTGGCACCACAGAAAACAGCCTTTAAGTTGCATTCAGCTTACATCAAGAGAACTTTATTAATGAAGGATCCCAGCTTCCCTGCTGGAATTCTGTGTACCATCCTCAGTATTCCTAGGTGAACTGCTTATTAAAGTTTCTGACCACATCATTAAACTAAATGAAGACACAAGGCATTGCACACATACTGCTCTAAGTTTATCTGGAAGATCCCAGTCTAGCTTCTATATCCAAAGAAGGGGGGTACAAAACCCATGGGAAATTCAACAGAGTAGTAAGAGAACTTTCGGAAGACACTAGCAGTGAAGAGAGCAAAAACCTTTCAGCTGAATCCCAGTGCCACACTTTCACATTCCACCCTACAAAGCCAGCCAGCTCTTCTCAGGCTGCTCTGCTCACCTCATGAGTCCAGCTGCCTTGTGAGGGGGAGACTTCTCTGCCTGCTTCCCTCTCTGTTTCATGTCAGACAGTCGCTGCCTCATGTTGATGGTCATCTCTGAGCTCAGACGCCAGATGAAGATGCAGCTGAAAGAGGGAAAGGTGAGGCTGGCATCAATTCTCAGTTCTCAGTTCAGTTTATTGATACTAATTCCCACTGCAGAGACAAACAAGACCCTCCTGTTTGTGGTAGACACACGCAGAAACAGCTTCACAGAAACTCAATCCCATCACAAGCCTGATGACAAAAGGGTTAAACTTGCCTGTCAAAGCCTCCCTGTGAGCAAGAGCAACTGCAGAGATATTTACACAGACTCATCTCTGGTCCTATACCTTTATTTGACTACCTGACCAGCTGCTGAAGGAAATGCCGCAACAAGTCCCTCCATGGTCGGCAGGATAAGTGGAGCCTACAGATGTCCCTTGCATCCTCTAACAGTGGCTGAGCTGAAGTCTCTGACTGTCACTATCCCCAAAGGCAAGGCCTTCCTAATGCCCACCATCCCATGGAGTCTCTGTGCTGTAATAACAGTTAAGCTCACATGAAAGTACTTTTTGCAGTTAGAGCGCTTCTAATATTTTAGTTGGGACTCCCTACAGGACACTTGCACAGAATTTACACAGCCATTAGCTCAGCTGGTCAGAGCACAGTGTTAATAACACTAAGGCAAATTCCTGTATGGGCCATTCACTTAAGAGTTGGATTTGATGATCCTTGTGGGCCCCTTCCAATTCAGAATGTTCTGTGAAATATTCTATGAAATTTGACTGAATTTGGTCAATGGACTCAAAAAGCATTTGAGAGAAGGAAACCAACAGTGTGGTCTCATTTCATGAATTTCTTCAGAAATTCAGCTTAAAAAATGTATATTCCTCATCACATTAAAGAATACTGTATCTCATCTTCAGCTACTAGAAAGTAAAATGACCAGCACTGTCTTTGAAATTTAACCTCAGTGCTAACTAATTCTTTTCATCTCAACCATCTTTCCTGTCTAGCTGGATATACCTACACTGATGTAGAAACAGAGATGGTGTTTTGGCTGTCACTTATGAAATCCTGCACCCTGCTTTGGAATCCAAAGAGGATTTAATTCAGTGCCAGTCTACTCGTGGGTACTCCAATACACAGAAGATTTTTCTATGACTGACTTTTCCCTCTTTCTTGATAGCACGTAAGCATTAATTTGCTTTTCCATTTTGAACAATGACCATGAAATTTGGTCTCCCTGGCCTGAGGCAAATGTCAAAAGTGTCACAATCCTGAATAGCTGGATCTTCTTCATTTTTTCTCTCTCATGAGGAAACAATTTAAAAGGTTTTAATTTCCATCTCACACAAAAAAAAAGCCCATAAACCCCTCTTTGCAGTCTGCGGAGATTTTAAGGCAAAACTAAAAATTCCCTTCTTGTCCCCAGTGCCATGCTCAGCAGCATCACTCCCAGCTACTGAAATCACATACAGACACTTCCCATTGCTTGTGAACACACTGTCATCCTCCCACTGGAGCTTTTCAACCAGGAGAGAGGGGTGAGGCACTGTGTCTGGGAACTACGGCAACCCAGGGCAGCCAGCTGTTTCCCCTCAAGGAGCAGCTCTCTCCAAGTAACAGCAACCATAATCTGCTGCTGAAAAAATACTGAAACGGAGGAAGCAAAATTCTGAAAGCAAATCTGGCTTGTTCGTTTATCCCACCCTCGCAGTTATCAAACCCGGAGACAAGCAGCAAACAACCCGAGCCCGTGAACATATTAGCATTCAACACAAACTCTGCAGAAGCGAGCGCCCACCTATCCCTTTTGCTGGGGTTGGGGAGGCAATTTTGTTTTGTTTTTTCTTACATTGCATTACTTTCCTTACGTGAATCTCACAGTCCTTGTGCCCTTTCTCATCTCTGATTTTCTTTCTATTCTCAGTTCTATTCTTTGCACATGCTGCTATGAGTGAACAGACTATTTTCCCTGTTCTTCTTTGCAAAAGATGCTTTCTCATCTCCTTACAGCAAAGTTCTTCATTAATCCTTTCCTCACTTCTCATCCACCTCTTGCATACCCTCAGTGAAGAAAATGACCCTTTTACTCATGGAAATGACAACAAAAGAATGTTGCACTAAATCACAAGGATCACTGGGGACTTCAAACCTTCCATGTTTCTGGAATTTGTCAGAAGTTCACAACAAAAGGACTCTCTCTTCTACAACTTTTGTCCCTAATCTATATAAACACATGAAAGGTTAAGAAAGAGGAAAACTAAATTATTTATTTATTACTGAAAGACAGAAATAACCAACTGATGAGATTTAAGGTGATATATTGTATACTCTGTAACAACTCACCCTCTAAAACCCTCTTTCCAATTCAATTGTGTTTTATTAATTAAAAAAAAAAAGAGAGAATCTGGGTTGCTCTGAACTTGCAATAGCACTGCAGGAAACATCTTTCTCAAAGGAAAAATTTTATTCAGTTCAGCTGATTTAAGCATTCACTGATTCCAGAAATAGTGGCTCCACTCACCTCTACAATCATCATACTCGGCATACATTCTCCTTTTTCCCTTGGGCTCAGTCTGGTGATTACTTAAGCTTTTAGGGAACTGATTTAGCTCACTGAATGTGCAGAAAACTCATCTCAGGGGAGTGCTGATGTAGTGACCTGAATCAGCTGAATGAGGGGTCAGCTGCACCACCACTGACTCAGGGGAGCGGGAAGAGGACCGTATGGGCAGGACCAAAAAGTGAGGACAGGACTGTCCCTTTTGCTGCTAAACAGGCTCCTTCACCTGGTGAAACTTCACCAACAGGAGTACTGCAAGAAGAAGTTTGGGCACTCCTAGCAAAAATAACACAAGATGCCTTATACTACAGACCTAAAGGCTGGTCAGGAAACAGGTCACATCTCTGTCTCCTTTCCAGCAGAGAATAATATTTACACTCAGAAAAGGGAAATACTTCACATGGGTCTCATTCCATGGAACAATAACATAATCTCTGTAAGCTTTGCCAAAAGCACACTTTTAGGATTCAGAAAGCTCTGAGATTTATTTGGAATTCATAAAACATCTCTAAAAAAAAAAAAATCTACCTTTCCTAAGGACATGTTAAACCTAGTATGAGATGGCATGAGCAAGTACAACAAACAAGCAAAACCTCTTACCTGTCACCAGAAACAGAGATCAGATGTTTGCAGTCATTACTGAATTTCATCCCAGTTACAATCTCTGTGTGAAATAAAGCACAAAAAACCCCATCTTCCCTGAATTATTCAAATGGACAGAAGAGATCATTAGCCAAATAGCCTGTCTGTACTCAGTAATTTGCACTCCACAGATCAATATGCCCCAATTACCATAACCATTTAACCGAGAATCTAGGCTTGACATGGAAAGGGTACTCCATGGCAAAATAGACATGAAGACTGAATTCTCTTTTTCCATGCTCTCCTGCATGGTAGGAGCTGAGGGTATATCATAATGAAACTTAACATACACTGAAAAAAACCACAGACTACCTTATAGGCTATTAGAAAAACTGTGTAAATAAATACATGGCTTGACAGGTGCGTGTGTGTGCGCTTGTGTGTAAAACGCTAAAATTGAACTTGCAATAAAACAAGCTATTACAACTTCATTCAACTACAACCTACTCAAAAATACCAATTAGGTACACTTTGGTGGGGAGGAACCTTCAGAAAGCTTTGACTGGTATCAGAGCCTACTATATAGTCATCAGCAGAAAAACTGCATTTCCAGAAGTTTACAAGCCTTACCTGAGTGTCCATACATGGTTGCAACACACTCGCCAGAATAGAAATCAAAGATGGAGAGGTTCTTGTCAGAACAACTGGTTGCAATATAAAGACCAGAAGGATCTGTTTGCACCTGGTTTAGGAGACCAGAGGAATGCAAAGATCTGGTGAGAAACTACCTTCAAACTACAGGAAAATAGTTCAGAATACCCAAGACAGTCAGAATAAAATGCAAGTAGCCCCCACAAGATTCCAATTGAGTACCAGCCTATCCAGCATCCCAGGACAAATCTCCAACCTGACTAGACTTTTAAGACTATCTCCAACCTAATCAGAAACTGGAGGGACTTAAATTAAATGCCTTCATGACCATGAAGGCATTTGCACCAGAGGACAGACTTCTACCTCTCTGCTACTTTCTTTTAACCATTGGGGTCTTACTTTCTTCTATGTTAAGATCAAAACAAAACAACAAGAAACCCCCCACTCCAAAACACACACACCATAAAAAAATAAAAATAATCAGAGCTGACAGAGTTAAGTGAAATATTAAAGGATTCAAGTCTTCAGGAGTGAAAGCAAAAAGGAATGCAACGCTGCCAAGAAACTGTCTTTGATAATGATGCTGTCACATCTCCAGCATTTGCAACTCCCATTTTTCAGCTATTTTGTTTGTTGCTTGTTTTTTCACATGCACCTATTTGTTGCTTTATCTTGGATCAAATATAAAATCCTCTGCAAACGCCTCACCAGGTCGAAAGCAGCACTACACAGCAAATACAGTTACCATCACCAAATGTCCTGCTCTGTTCTTTAAAGAATTTTAAGGAAGTGAGAGGGTAAACTGTTTTTCAAGGGAGACATGGTATTTAAATAATGGTAATTCTTTTGGTTTGTTATGTCCATTTTGTTGATGTTTGCTTCCAGTGTCACTGCTTGGGTTCTACTCATTAAACTGCAATGTGTATTATGATCCCAGAATAATATGCCAAGAAAGTTTAAATTCCAGAGACAACAATAATCCCTTGGTTACATAATTGTCTTAAAAATGAGCAAAGCAACAGTAAAAGTAATTGAGATTCCCCACTTGAGATACACATGAAAAAGAAAACCACAAAAAAATATAAAGGATATTAAAAACAAAAAATCCAGCTCCCAGAACATTTCATGGTTTCTTGTCTGAGAAAAATCTAATCAAGCACCTAAACTTATCAGCAATTTAAAGTGTAGCATAAATTTTTCATTTTCTTTACTCTGGCTTATAAAAAATTTGTAGGAATTATAACAGACAAAGAGAAAGAACTTATATTACTCTGTAAAACAGAAGAGCTGACATTAAACAAAATGGTTTGTTTTCCCCTCCCTTTTTACCCACTTATTTACACCCATCAATAACTTCAGCTAGAAGGGAACTACATCTATCATCTATTCCTGCCTGACCAATTCAGAGTTGACCAAATTAAAGCTTGTTATTAAGTGCATTGGTCAAATGCATCTTCAACACTGTCAGGCTTGGGGCATCGACCACCTCTCCAGGATGCCTGTTCCAGTGTTTTACCAAATTCTCAGTAAAGAAATGTTTCCTAATGTCCCTGGTGCAGCTTTGAACCATTCCCATATATCCTGCCACCGGATCCCAGGGAGAAGTGCTCAGCACATCCCCCTCTATGTCCCCTCCTCAGGGAGCTGTAGAGAGCAATGCAGTCACCCTTTGGCCTCTTCCTCTCCAAACTAGGTAAGCCCAAGGTCCTCAGCTGCTCCTCACAGGACATTCCTTCCAGTCCCTAATAATAATACTGCTGACCTGTGCAGCAGTAGAAAATTATCAGTGAAGATACAATGAAGAAGCTTGTTTGGCAACTTAACTTGAGAGATAGTTTGATTTTGTCAACTGGCTTTCCCTCTTTATAGACAAGAATGCAGTTCTCCCACTCAATTGTGAATCTTGAACACACCTGATTTAGCAGGGTAAGCCCTGGATAGTGGCAGAAGCAGGAGTGCTACCCTGCCCCAAGGCCTGGATGCACTCAGTAGGTGGAAAACTTCAACAGAATCTCTCTAAGCAGTACCATCCTTGCCCAGAACTCCAAGACCCAGGCTTTTCAGGTCCGATGCTATTTAATTTTATCAACTCTAAGAGTTTCCCTTGTATTTGCCCTCTGAAATCTACTTCACAAACATTGATCAACAGGCATTTTCACTTTAGAAATCCTAACAAAACCGATCAAGAAAGCCAGAATGAGCTCTCTGGAGCAGAAAGTAAAGGATTAAATTAAATGGATTAAATCATCTCCTGACAGATATTGGTGCAGTTCTACTTGTTTTTACAGCATGGTCCTGTGACTCGCTTCAGAAACAGGACAGAGAGAAAAATCATACATCAGCTTCAGCATTCATTGACTCTTTTCCTGATGAAACCCAAATATATTACCAGCCCTTAAGGGTGGAAGTAGGAGGAAGCAGCAGCAGGGTAAAGGACAGAGTATGGAGCAAGCAAAAAAAAAAATTTACTGTATTCAGATTTGTATTTAATTTTCTTGCCCTGAGCTGCATTCAGAAAAGCTGAAGAAATTGAAAAAGGAAGGAAAACAAAACAGCTTACTTTGATAAGGGTGCCATCTTCACCTTGGGATCCCTTGTAAAGCTTCTTCTGCTTCCCACTGCTTATGTTGAAAACCCTGAGAGGATGACATAAGACAACATGGCTCATTTTGCCCAGGTACTACTCTGGGGCTCTTGTCACCAGAATCCTTTTCTCTCCCTGTTCATCACTCCACATAAAATACAGGAAACAGGGCCAAGCTACAGGAAGTGGAGAAATTATCTCCATGAAGTATTATCACCAGTCAGTCAAATGGTCCAAGAAACAACCTCAAAAGTAAGGTAGAGGCAGATTATCTGAATTAAAATTGAGGCTTTATTCTCAAGCTAATAATCAGTCCTCACTGCTGTAAAAATACCTGGGCTCCTTCATACTAGAGCAAAGGATTAAGAGAGCAAGACACTTCATGTTAAAATCTAAAACCAAATTACATCCAGTAGTGATATTTAGCTATGACCAAAACTTTTAACATATCACACAGGTACAATAGGAGGAGATACATAACTACGGAGAGACTCCTTTGCTTTCAAGCAGACAGATTGGAGAAATGGATAAAAAGGGAGCAGAGAATGGATTCCATTTTCTCAATGACAGTCACATCCAGTTCAGTTTTAGGTTCCCACAGTCCCACGTATTCCACAGGACCTCACAGCTTATCACTAAGTACCTTCAAAACCAAAAACTACCACAGTGCAGAAGTTCCTGCCTCACAGCTCAATGATGTGCCAAGGAAGGCACACTTGCTCCCCCAGTAGAAAGCCTTTGCTCTGCAGAGCAGCCTAGTGAGAAGCCAAGAGACCCGTGGGCATTGCACATATTCACAGCTTTTTAGCAGTGAGGGGAAAGACAGACTTCAACCTCACAGTGCCTCAGATCTATTTGAAAATGCTGTATCAAAGAACTGAGAGAAGTAATAATGGAGATGGGGCTGCCTAGTTTATGACTGCAAAAACATTTTCAAGATGAGAAGGAAACCAACCTGATGTTACGATCCTGGCATCCAATAGCTGCATATTTCCAGCTGGGGTCCACATCCATGTCATAAAGAGTGGTCTTCCTAACAATGTGATGTGTTCGGGTAAACTGGACCCCTTCTCCTGTCTAAACATATGGGTAACAACTGTGTCAAAATCCAGTGGTTAATCCGTTATTAAAAACAAGTACATACAGATGAGTCTTCTCACACAGCCAGCACAATACAATCCTTCCCAGGGAGCTGCTGGGAGAAGATGAGACTGGAGGCACAAGGAACTTTCCTCCAGCCCCTAATCTTTCAGCAGTCCTCACAATAGCTCTGGCAGTGAAAGAAAAGCAGATATCCTAACAGTTCTCTATTTCACATCTTGCTGTGAGAGGTCAGGCTGGGAGTAGCTGCATGCTTCACAGAACTAGTTCTCTGAATGTAATCTCTTCTATCGAGTCAGTGGGAGGCACTGAGGCTGAAATAGCAACAAGCTCCTACAGAAACTCTGATACCAGTCTTTGAAGTAATTCCTTTGTGGAGAGGTTATAAATTAGAAGTGTACAGAAGGCGGTGATAAGGTTACCTTCTGCGCAGTGCGGAAATAGATGCTCTTGTCTGCCCCACAGCTTATCATTCGCACTTTCCCATCGTTGGCTGGAATAAAAAGACAGGAGACAAAAGATAAACACATATACAAGGTGGAGGAAATGTTTCAATTTATACCACTGCTCATTTATTTCAGTCCTGATTAGCCAAGACCGACTCCTCCATAAGCAGCAAAACAGAAGCCCCTTCTCAGGGACAGCGTTTGTCTTTCATGCTCAGAGTGCGTGAGGCCTTAACACAGAGGCTTTACAGAACAGATTAGGATGTAATTCTGTCTTCTCCCTCACCAGTATGCTCATATCTCTGTGCGCCACAGCACTCCATGGCAACACAGCACATTCACACTCAGCAGAAGCTGAAAACAGGCACTAGGTACTTTTCAGACCCTAGAATTGGGCACATGTTTCTTGCTGCCCTTTCTTACTGCAGGGTCAGGCTTCCCTTCTTCCCTCAGGACTCTTCTGTAATCCATCAGCTCCTTCAGCAAAGCGACTCCTGATAAAACTCCAAGTAATGATAGTGCATCCAACATCACACAGGCCTTTAAACTGTACCCACTTAGAGCATGCCAGCACTTGGCTCATAGACCAGCACAAAGGCCTTAGCTGCCAGGCCTTGAGCCCACTTCCCTCATCTCCCAGGAGTTCAGCTGGCTGCATTTAAGGCCAGCTCACTGATAAGACAGATCTGTCAAAGAAACTTTTACTGGCCTTGGCATTCCTCCAGATAAAAAAACTTCAAAAAGCCACACAGTTGCTCAGGGGAGCCCTGGCTATGAAGCTTCAGTGAGTCCCTTCACTTGGGAGCAGTTTTCAAGCTGAGGTTCTCGTCCTTGAGCCCCAGCTGAGCTACACTGCAGCAGCACTGCAGCCACACCTGTGCCTGGACACGCACCCCACTGATCCAAATCCTGACCCAACCCATGGACTCACCTTCCTGATGTGAACTCCATCTTGCCTTGCTGGTACGGACTTGCCTGGCAGGCACTGAACTGCAGCTGACCCTCATCACTCCAGACTGATCAAGACCTTGAACTGCTTGAACCCATAGTCATATCACTACGGATTTGTCTGGTGATCTGGACTACTGGCTGTATCCAGTTACTGCCACTGGACTTGATCTATTCCTGTACATGTCCTGTGGTACTTTCCCACAGTCAGTGGAAAAGGCCACTACCTTTGCCTGCCTTCCTGTAACCCCCAGCTACTGTCTTTCCCTGACAGAGCAGCCAACTCTTGCTGTTCTCAACTGGTATTGGACCATCAGTAGCAACTGCATGCTGGGGATAAAACGTGCTCCATTACCAGGAATGCGAAGCCTTACAGTGGTTTGAAGTCACAAATTTACTTTACCCAAAACTTTTTTTTTATGTGTTTGAGGGTTTTTCTGGGCAATGACTGTTCAGAGTTCTCCTAAATAAGTTCTCTCTGAAATTAGTTAGAGGGAGTAAATCATTAGAGAAAACAGTTTTCCAAAGAAATGCTGAGGACTTCAATCAGGAAAGGTTTTCTTATGAGGGGGAGGAAGGAGAGGAAAAGAAAGCAAAACTAGAAAAGGCGGCAAGTACCACCTTCTGTTAGGACTGCAACTAAAGAAGATGACCAAAAAAAAAACCCAGCTACAGCTTCAAATTGGCCTAGCCCAGTATATAAGTAGCTAAAATTACTTTACAGCCACAAGGGGACAACAGCAGTACTCAAATCCAGCTTTGGAGGGAGGCCACGGTTCTCTACCTGCAAATTTCACTGCAGTGATGGAAGAAGAATGTTCATCCAGGGTTTGCTGCAGGCTATAGTCCTTCCCAGCATCCAAGACATGAATCAATCTATCCCGACTGGCTGAGGCTAAGAGTTTTAAACCTGTCAGAAAGTTAAAAAGAATGCAAGATCATGACTTAAAAAGCAGTTTTTAAAACAGCTTCCCGAGTCACCTTAGGGACAAAACATTATACTGTAGCTAACTTCATAGATGGACACAAAGTAATACCCTTGAATTTCACACTATAATAGTAAATAGAACAAGTTTCAATCTCAACATACAATATTCCAACAAAAAATAAGAGAAAGAAGACTTTTTCAAAGCCTGGCTCTATTGGCCCAACACTAGAAGCCTGCTCTGAAAGCCAGGAGTAGATCACCGTGACAACTCTAACATACCATAACTGGACATTCTGACTTGCTCAACATTGCATTCTTAGGCAAAGGGGAAGCAGCTCAATTGCATATACCTGTGTCGGGTTTGGAGTATTCCAGACATAGGATCTCGGAGTCATGGGCGTCCACCTTCAGCATTTCCTTCAGAGACTGCAACTCATATATTCTAGGACACAACATGGCTCATTTCAGTATGTTTAATAAAGTTAGCAAGACCTGGTTATTATCCTAATGCCTGACCAGTCTGCAGTCTGCATAAGAAGGTTTATGGGATTACCTGAGAGTGCCTATCCTGTCCCCCGAGGCCAGGTGCTCCCCGCTGGGACTCACACAGACAGTGCGTATCCCCACCTTCGTATCCAGCACTTGTGCATCAGCTTTGTCTGCACTTCCTGCTGAGTTGTAATCAGTGTCCAGAAGTACCTGAGTGTTGTCATCTACGTAGATGATTTTCATCAAGTCCTGGGGACACAATACACACAGAAACATTTACTAGTTACAAAATATTAAAACAAAACATCTGCCTTAGAAACTGAGCTCCTGGCCAACATAAACATTTTATTGGCAACAATGCTGTAATTGGTAGGACCTTTTAACTAGGAGCAAGCACTAAGCCCCTTCAGATTGTAGGATGAAAATTCACAGCTGTGTCTCACAATCACCCTTTGCAAAAGACTCAAGCTAGAAACTAACAGCATCTCCTGCACTACTGACAAGCTCTGAGATTAGTGATTACAACGTATTAGGGCACACAGCAGGAATCTGAAAGCCTCCTAGGGATCATCTAAGTCAGCCTTCTGAGAAGTGACAGAAAAAGGAATTTTTTCCACCTCATTCCTGAGATCAGGGCTGCTGTGTCCACAGATCTTCCAACTCAGATGAGAACAGAAGCAAATATCTATATGTAATCACTATTCTGTATGATTATCCTCCCTCTTATATAGATGAGGTGAGCGCAAACTGTTTTTCATTCAATTCTCCCAAATCTCTGCTTCATTTATTCACCTTTTCCAAACAAATCTTAAAAGTGGTTACACATCACAGAGATGCAGAAAAAGAGAACCAGCTCTCCTGAAGCATATGGCCCTTATGGAAGAGACTAAGCTTGATGAATCTTTGGGTGGTTTATGAAAACAGCAACAGTCTCCAGGAACATTTCAGACAAACTGTCCTTCTACCCAGTACTCCCTTCATGTTTCTTCAGGTTCATACATTTAACCAGATCTGTGCTCAGTTTGCAGAGAAACCTGTGTTGACTTGGAGATCCGAAGAAATTTGGGCTTCAAATTGGGAATACCTGTGCATGAAGAAGTGCAACCCCAAGGACAAGGAGGTGATCCAAACCTAGGATCTTACATTGCTGAGGATGTTGCGGTGCAGGGCTGTGCCGTGGATGTTGGAGCTTTCAGTGTTCCACAGACGAATGGTGTTGTCAGAGGAGCAGGTGATGAAAGAACCAGGGGGGAGGCAGGGCTGATTGTTGTCCTTCACCTCTGGATACATCTAAGGGCAAGTAAAACCAACCCTTGAATAATATTGCCTGGCATCTGACATCCTAGACACTGGTAGCAAGTTTCAAAACAAAACAAGACAAAGGGCTGTCCTCTCCATTTTCTAAAGGTGAAAGCCAGACAGTCCTGATGAAAACCTATTTGCAGACCAGAGCTTCATACTGACTTCAAACAAATGTTCACTGAGCTTCCCTGAAAACCTCCTTAAGGAGCATGCAACAAATCAGTATCCTTTGTTTCTAATAGTTCAAAGAGAGCACCTCAAATCTCAAACAATGGCCATGCAATAACCACCTTGCACTGCTGTTTGCAACTTTCATCTACTACTGTCAGTTTATAATTCAGAAGTAAAGAGTGACATGCAATTAATAAATAATGAGAGTTCTCAACCTCTTCCCACTTTCTTTCCACTCTCCCCTTTCCTGACCACCGTTGGACATATTTCAACATATTAACAACTACATTGTTTCATATACCTCCTTTCTTTCCCTCTGTCCCTCTGAAAGAAAGCCAGCTAGACAGACTGGAAGATGACAGACACTTGAGAGGCTATTTCCACATATTCTGGTGAATATGTTAAGGACCAGAGTTCAAATTTTATCACTTGTTTCATGCTTTTGACTTTGAAGCACTTGCTCACCACAAATCTCAAACAATTTTTTTGGCGTCAGCAATAAACTCTTGAGTGTTTTCTAAAAGGAAGCTCTGTATTCAGCTTTGTTCAATTCTGCTCCTTCTCCCACCTCTCACCTTTTAATGGTGAGATTTTTTTTTCCCAGTAGCACACTGCCTCTCACCCATTTGGTCAGCCATTGCAGTGCAGCCAAAGAACTGTTCCCAGGCCCAGTAGCAAACACACCAGCTGCAGGTGAAGATTTGAGTCAATTCTTTCCCTCTACAGTAAGCATTTGCATTCAAATTTGGCAGCTCATCTGATGACTTTCTTAGCTGCAACTCACACTCCAACACCTGGGTCTGCAGACAACATACCTCAATGTTCCACACACAGGAAGAGTGATACAAAGCAGAGTACACCTTGCCCACTTTCTTCGGGTCTTTGACATCCCACACATACAGGCTGTGGTCATTGTATACACAGGAAAGCCACTGGTTGGTGGGATCAAAGGTCAAGGCGATTGTGTCTGGATACTTCGCATCAGCCACACCAGAGAAAAGACGGCTGCACAAAGAGAGAACAACAGCCTGGTTAACTTGTGCTCTCTAGGAGTTGGGGCAAGGAGCTCAAAGAGGAGAGGTCAGATTCTCCACGGGGTGCTGTTGAGATGAACAACACACTGTGGCATACACAGGTAGAGGGAGTAGCTGGCCAGGAAGACCTGTCTCTTGAACAACTGGAATCTCAAAAGAAGCCTCAAAGTCCCATGGCAAAAGTCTTTCTCCTTGCCATCCAGCTGTAGTCCAGTCATACAGGGTAAGCCTGCAACAGCTCAGAGAGATCTGCAACAGGCTGCCAATTTTAATCCATAAAAAAAGCATGCTCCAGATGGCAAAAGTCTGAGGAACAATTCTAACCCGCACAAGCCTCCCTTGCTCCCTTCCACCCTTCTCCACAGTACCTGGCCTCAGTCACACTTGCGATGTCTGTTCCCAGGAAGTGTGGCTTCGGCAGAGTAGTGACAAAGTGAAGGTTCAGAGGGTTAAAAATCCGCACGGTGCCATCAGCACAGCCACAGAAGATGTAGTCATGATTCACAGAGATGCAGTTTGCCACGGTGGTCTGAGGAGGACATAGCACATGAGAAGGCAAATGAGAAATGTGCTCTCACATCAAAGGTCACCAGACACAGGACAGGGAGAACAGTGAATTGACAGACAAAGGAGTCATGGTCAGAAGAGCTGTAGTGAAGTCGAGCCCTGGGAGTAAGAAAAAGCCTAAAAATCCATTTTTCCTTTCTAAAGAACTTTCCAGCCAAGGTCCACTGCAGATCCCAAGCAGTTAGAAAAAAAGCCCAGTTTCTCTGCCACCCACTATGATGGGAGGTCAGCAGAGCTACACATTTGCTCCAGCTGAGTCCTACTCTGAACATTACTTTTGTTCCTGTGACATTCAACACCATTGGCAGGCAAGCAGCACCTCACCCTGTACTAGCACGCCAGTACATTACCTGTCAGGAGGGGATAAGAAACAGAACAAAATGGATTTTCTTCCCCTCCCTTTGGGATCTGTACAAATGGCAGAAAATGGTACAAAATGGAGTGTGGTGAAAAGGGGATGAGTTCAACGCAAAAAGTTTTTTCAACTTACTGTGAAGCTGTCTGTATTCTGAGCGAGAGTGAAAGGCAGATTTTAGAGAGGAGAGGAAAGGAAAGAAAAGAAGAGGCATTTCACTTCAGTGAAAGCGTGGACAGACTTTTTCCCTTGATTTTAATACACTGGATCCTTTCAGGTGAGCACGTTACATTCAATTGAAAGGAAAACAAGCATGATCAAATTCTTAACTATAGGCCAACCTGATGGTTTAGAATAGCCAAATCATCTAGCACCTTGGGAACCTGCATTCGAGATGCACAAGCCAAGTAAGACACTGCAGAGTGGATAGAAATCAGAATCCTTCTAAAACTCCTATTTGCCCCAGCCAAGGCAGGAGGGACCATACAGGAGTTGCCATAAGGACATTGCTTTGCCAGTAGAGCAGTCCCTGTAATGCTGAGGCATGAGAATGAAAGAGCTTCAATGATCAATAAAATCCCTTTGCCAAGAAATAACACTATTTTTTGCCCAGCCTTCCAGAGTAAATCACAGGGTGGCAGAGGCACAATTACTTTCACTGCTGGTGGTCAGCTTGTACCTCTGAGTGCCCTTATTACTTGCTGTGCCCGCTCTGCTTCAGCAGAAGAGGAGGATGTAAAACTCACCCTCAGCTCCACCCACTTGTCTAACAGCCTTTTTTCATTGAATTCACAGAGCAGGCCTGAGGATGTGATACAGAAAGTGCTGTCCGCTTTTTTGCCTCTTCCACAAGCCACATCTGCAAAGAAGTTGTTCCTCAGTTCCCCAAGCAATCCCGAGCGACCCAGCAAAGGGACTGTGGCATTGACCTACCAAAAGAAAACACTTTGTTAGAAATATAGCAAGGCACTTCAGGCAGACAGTGATTTTTTAGAACATCAACCCCTGAGTGCTGAAGTGATTCAAAGAAAGAACTGTCAACAACCTACAAAGAGATGTTTTACTTGCTGTTCAAGTTTACAACTGTTCATGAGCACACAGAAAAATCACCATAGGTGGATTCTGCCCCCCAGAGAATAACAGAACAGCTAAAAGTTTAAACACTTCGATTGATCCTTCAAAATTACACTCACAACCTTTTGAGACGCTCATACTAATGTCAAATAGCTCTCCCTGTCTCTGTGCTCCAAGGAGTTAAATGACTGCAGCTCTTTTCTAGTTTATTTGTCCTTCAGTATATGCAACTACTAGAGAACAAGCATGCTGCTATGCAACTCCAGGAGCCACACTCCTACCTCAGTCCAGGGTAAGACAAGCTCTTGGTTCTATCAGCCCAAGGGGAGACTGAGACTTGAGAGCCAGCAGTGGAAGGTTATCCTTGCATCCCAGAAAAATAAAGAAGTTCCCACTTCCCACAGCTCACTGGGGCAAAATCCACCCTGCTCCAAGATGGAAATGCCTGTTTACAGGTTGGCCTTGATGTACTTTCTCTCACCTTGGAGGTTTTGCTGTCATCCAGGTACCAGAACTTGATATGTCGATTTCCAGCAGTGACAAAGTAACTGCAGTCTTCCGAGAATGACACTGCTGTCACTTTACTTGAGACTTTGTTGGCTGCCACTACGATGTTTTTCTGGAAACATAATTGTTTACATTGCTTAATTTCTTCGCTCAGAAGCAGAGGAAACTAATTTCAATTACAGGCACATATCCAGTATAGGCAGTGCAGCAGGGAAAAGATGAGGCCCAAACTATTCCCCATTCACCTCCATATACAACCTCCTCAGCATTAGCTGGGAGCATCGATTTGGCAGACAGTACAACTCACATTTGTATTCAATTCCTCTTCCACACTGACTATGATCAAGAACAAAGCAGCAGGCACTAGTGCCTGCACGAACTTGGTGTCTGAGCCATGACAAACATCTTGGTTTCACAATCACCAGGAGCTCAGTGCAAACCCATTTCCCTTCTTAAATAGCAAATGCAGATGTAGGCCAGCACAACAAAGAACTGTCCCCAGGCAGCAATGAGGGCATGACACTCAAGATCAGGAACAGGTATTTTTCATGAAGAAAACAGTATTGGTTCTTCCATAAATTCTCTCTTCTCTTTAAACATGTTATACTTTATCAAAAGACTCAAAATACACATAGACAATGCCTGTACTGGAAGAGCAAAAGCAAAATTCATTATACCTCAAATGTGCACCTCAAAATGTCAAAGAGTTTGGGAAAGGAGGAAAAAGACGCAGAGACAGAAAACAGGATGGACACTGCTCAAGCAGAATGGTCAGATAGCAGGAGGAGCTCCCTATCCACAACGTCATGGCTGTTTTCCTCCCCCTGCCTTTCCCCAGTTAGAAGTGAGAATAAAAAAGTTTTCCGCTCTGTCTGTTGCAGGTTTGCAAGCATGCAGCACACAGCTGACAACAGTGCACCCCTTTTCATGCTTGCTGTTTCCTTTGCCCTTCCTTTCAGGAATTCAGCTGCTCCCAGTCCTCCAGACAATGCCCTCAGCACACCAACCACGTCACCCCGAGGACCCCACTGGACTGTGTGCTGACAGAAGTGAAGAAACCAGCACGAGAGGAATCTAGCCTGCTGCACCGTCATCATAGAGGATCCCCCAACCCAGAATGAAGGAAAAGCAAGTGGGACAGCAATTATTGTAACTTCTTTCAAGACGGTGCACAGAGAAAGGTTTAGGACCCTTGCAGACCTCAACATCTGGATCATTGCTGTGGTCTTTCTTTAGGGAAGCAAGGGAATCCTACAGACAACACAGCTTTTGTTTTCCATCACAGTCAAATGACTAGGTCTACCGGTCAGGAAAAACAGGGAAATAAAAGCAGCAGCACAGAAGATAGAAGGGTTGTGGCTAAAGTGCAGGAAAATGCTTCAGGAGATCTGTATTCTCAGTCTATTGACTTTGGTCAGGTAAAGTATATCTAGTTTTTGTGTCCAGCCTGCAAAGTAAAGGCCAGCTAGACCTCACATCACAGTCTGGAGCATAAGCCTAAAGTGCTCTTCAGCACAGAAGAGTCAGACAGTCCTTACCTCAGAAGTTCTCATGTCCACAATTATACAGTGAACAGAAAAACCTGGACAAGCAAGGGAAAACAAAACTACTTGTACTGTTCCACACATGCCATGCATTGTGACCCTGTCCAAGTCACTACTTTCATCTGTATAACCAGAAAGAATCCAAAGGCTAAGCACTCAATTTTCAAAACAGACATACACACTTAGGTTGTCTCACTACACACAGTTCAGCTGTATGAAAAAATTGCAATGTCAAACTTCAACTCACACAGAAGACAACGGTGGGATCTTAAATTACAGCACAGGAAACGTGACGAAGAGAGCAACATACTAAATGAGTATGGACTTACAAGCTGCAAGAGAAGAGAAGGCTCTGGGGAGACCTTACAGTGGCCCTCCAGCACCTAAAGGAGGCCTACAGGAAACATGGGGAGGGACTCTTCGTCAGGGAGTGTAGTGATAGGACAAGGGGTAATGGTTTTAAACTGAAAGAGGGTAGATGAGCTATTGGGAAGAAGTTCTTTACTGCAAGGGTGGTGAGGCACTGGAGCAGCCTGCCCAGAGAAGCTGTGGATGCCCCATCCCCAGAAATGTTCAAGGCCAGATTAGACAGAGCTTTGATGGGGTTTTCACCTGGTATAGTGGAAGGTATCCCTGCCCACGGCAGGGGGATTGGAACTAGGTAATCTTTAGGGTCCCTTCCAACCCAAGCCATTCTATGATTCTATGATCCTGTGAGATTTAATAGATGCGTTGATTTTTTTTTTCTTAAATCATGTCTCCTTTAGAGAGGGTTACAGCACTTGAAGAGGTACCAGGAGCATCTATTAATACAAAGGACCCCTAGCCTACTAAAAATAAATGTTTATTTTCTTATCTACAGAAAACAAATGCTTAAATGTTTACTAGAGGATAAGACACAGGCTTTGTTTCTACCAAGTGTTGCCTCAATCCAGTGACAGGCAGAGTGACTTTCATCAGCTTTTACCCATTATGAATTCCCTATGTTCCCCTTTTCACCCATCAAGGGTAGGATCAGAGTATCACAAACTCGGACACAAAAAAATCAAAACAAGCCAAGAGCACCTACTACACTACAAAAGAAATCTCTGGCCGATGAGAGCTTCCTTCCTTAACCTCATAAATTAGTTTTTAATAAGCCTCTAAAAAAGCACAATGGTTTGGCAAGGTTTCAAAGTCCAGGCTTTTCTGGCTGGACAGCAAAATGTCACACATCTCCAAGCATAAAGAATATCCCTTCATGGAAATGACTTAGACCTTCCCTAAGGGATCATAGCTCTCTCTCTTGTCCAAATTTGTCTGTGTCTATGAATGCCAAAAACCAAAAAATAACTACAGAATTAAAAAAAAAAACAGAAAGCAAGACGGAACTGAAATAGTTTAGAGTCAGATTGGAAGCTCTTTTTAATTTAGCAACACCTTGTGGTCCACCCAACCTGACAGAAAACTTACCTTCCATGACCACACATTGACAATCATGTCATGCTGGTACCCCACTGAAACAATGTACTTGGAGCTGGGGGAGAAGGCCACACAGGCCACGCCGTACTTGTGCTCCTGGAGCTCAGCCACCTGGGTGCGCTCAGCCACGTCCCACACCCGAACTGCTGGCATGTGTCCGCTCTGGAAGGGACGAGAACAGACACAGAACAGGAAATGTAACCCCGAGGCCAGTTCTGAGAGATTCAAGCATGCAGATGTGCAGGAGCTTGGAAAAAGATGTCTAGATGGTGCACTCACAATAGGTTTAGAGGTTCCTTTGATTCTTTAAAGACCAAGTTGAGACAACAACCGAAGGAGTATATGCATTTCAACAGCTGTGCAAATTAATGCCACCTCCCCTGCTTTAATTCTCTTCTTATGCTACTCACAAAATTCTAGTCCTTGTTATAGCCCTGGACTACAACATTACTTTTGATGCACATCCCTGGTCTTTGTAATGGGAACTTACAGCCTGCTTGTGAAAAGGATTATGACAGATTGTTATCCCTAGACTCAGTGAACGAAAAGCCCTCACATCCTCTGTTCCTAACACAACATGGACATCTGAGATATCAAGCCAGGTCATGCCATACAAAAACATGACACGGCTGTTGTGGGAACTCTCACACATCATGTGAGGGAAGCCTCTGAGGGACTAGCAGCATCGTTTCTGTCACAAGGTAACACACGGATGCATTCTGCCCAAAAGACTATGGGCAGGGTAATGCCAGAGAAAAAGACTTGGCGGGAACAGAGCCTCTGGTTTAATGTTTGTTCTCCAGAGAAACAGAAATGCCAGTTCAGCACTTTCTGCCAGACAAATCTACTCTTTTGTTTAATTGTCTGTTATTAAGCCAAATTAAAACAAGGCACACAAGATGAGCTGAAATGCTGACCAAAAAATGTGCTTGATGGGCAAATCTTACTCAAGAAACTGCTCATGATTTCACACTGAAATCTGTCAAAACAGTAGCTTGTAAGATAACATATCCATGGCAACATGGCAGAATGGTACCTTTTTGATTAGTTTTAAGTTAGTCATTTGATTGTGTGGGAGAGGCAAGTCTCATCACATGTAGAAGTCAAAGCTTTAAAAGCTTAAAATTGTGCATGTTTTAATTGCCTTGTTCAAAAGCTTTGTGAAGCAACTGCTTGGGGCCTGGAAAAATGCCACGGTTGGATTTAACTGCAGTCGGTACAGTTCTCCCTCCTGCAAGGCAGAGCTCAGGTCTCAAGGTGGCTGGCAAGATGTTAGAATGAGCTGAATCAGCTGCTCTTCAAAACAACTGCTATACTTGAACACATGTGTACACATAAATATTTCTCAGTAACTTAGCATACACCCCAAGACCTTAAACTAAATTTGCATTTCATCTTTTTAGAAATGCTCACCAAAAGGGAGCTCTGTGTGACCCCCACGGACAAGGACTCTACACCTCCATGGGGAAAAATAAAAAATAATAATTAAAAAGAGGAAAAAAAGAGTTTTCTTATGAATTTGAAATATGTAGAAGAAATTTAGTATGTATGGCAGCCAAGGACTCCATGCTCTCCTCCCTGAAAAGCCAGCCATGCAGAAAACTAAGGTGTTATTAGGCAGAATTAGCATAATGCAGCTAAAAGAGAGCTTATCAGAGTGAACTTAGAAAGCATTTCCCTATGGGACAGAGGTTGAACTAAGACACAGCTGCTGACACCAGCAGAGGACACTGCTACACTAAGCAATAATTCAAATGTCAGACACGTGGGAGGATACTGAAAAAAAAATAGTTTTACAACAGGGCAAGAGGAGACATGTTTTGCAACAAGGGGAAAAAAAAACAACAAAAAAACCAACACAAAAACCCAAAAACGCCCCACAACAACAAGAATAACAACAAAACCCCCACAAAGTTCAATATAACTGGAACAGCTTTTTTTTATATATATAATTTGAGTTTGCCATTTAACCAAATGAATTTTCAAACAGAAAAGTTTGTTAGTAAGAAAAGCACACACTTCATTTTTTACCATTTTTCTTACCCCACATGAAAAGAATTGAGCACCAGAAATTTTTAAAAAAATGAAAATAAAAGGCACCAGAATCATCAAAACTGAACACTATGGAGAAAATACATACATTATGCATATTAGAATTTTAATATAGAGGGGTTTTATTATATTAAGATTTCTAGAGAGTAAGGAGGCATTAAAACATATTACAGCTACAAAACCTCATGTTTTTACTAAAAAACTAATGACAACATCTAATGGTGGAAAATGTATGCTAACTTTTTCTGTGTCATGGGAGCCTCCATCCAAAAAAACCCACTCCTGTTTCTACCCTTGCTCTGATCCATACAGGATCCAGGCCCAGCTTTGGAGCCAGCTGGTGACATGACAGTTGCCATCACGGTGACCACACTAGGGACCTCCAGAGCGAGCAGTCTCCACCTCGACAGCTCCAACACAGAACTATGACACACTTCTCCTCCCTGTGGCACATGCTCCCTCCCCATCTCTTACAGAGGCACAGGGACTAGTGGTAAACTGCCATTAACCACACACAAGAGCAAACTGAGCCCAACCATATGGAGGTCAGCAATTCTGTGGATTTTTAACATCCAGCAATTCCAGCCTTATGACACAGCCTGTGTCTTGAACTTCTAATGCAGAACAGATACACAGTGCACTCATCCTTACTCTCCCCCTTGGGCATGTTGGGAAGGAGGAAGCAATTGTTGCCCCCAGCCAAACAAACAACCCCAAACCACAGGCACCAGCATTTTCTGTGACTATTCCTAAAGCTCCGCTCCACACACACTTTTCATTTTTTCCACAACACCATTACTGGCTGCAGTTACTTTCTGAAATCCTAAAGGGACAATGCTAAGCTCCAGCCAAGATTCAGGACCATTCGAGCACTCTTCATTGATGCTAGAGTAGAACGATGCTGCGTGTCCTTTCCTTTATTTTCACTCTACCTCCAGCTCACAGATGCCACCCTAGAAGACCCATCCCCCCAAGCTGACGTGTTGAAAAACTCCCAGCAAGAGCACCCAGTGCCACCCATAAGCCAGTAGGTCCACTGAACAGTGAGGCAACACTGAAACCCATTTCTCTGTGGGAAAGAAGCCTGTTTCTTCTAAGCGCCTCTGCCCTGCTGCAAGATGTGATGGACAAGGTGCACCCTCCCTCCTCTCAAACTTACCTCTCCTGTAACCAAATATTTTCCATCTGGAGAGAAAGCAAGTGCTGTAATTGTTTTCCTAAAACAGAGAAAATAACACTGAGAAACACTTCCAACATGTGACTTCATTTCAATACGTCATGACTAGGGAGTAGGTTGGGACGAACTGAAAAGATGCTAAAGTCACCCATAACAGCCTGACATAATGGTTTTGCTTTGCCGTGGGGATTCCCTGCTGCCCAAGCCTCAAGCAGCAGCCTACAGCAGCAAAAAAGCTCCAAAAGTTGAGGTTCATCACTGCGCCTTTATTCCAGGTGCAGGACCATGTCACACTGCTGGCTTCAATAATGAGGTCATCATTTTTGGTGGAATAAAAAAACATCAGATACCATGGAGCTGTAGTAAGATCTCCTCATTAGCAGTTCCTCCTGGGATCACAATGTTTATGAGGTGGTATCAGCAATAGCACCTCATGTGAGAAGGAGCTGGAGTCAAAGCAGCAGGCAGCCTGTCCCCAAAGCAACTCTAACCGAGGGGATTTAGCCTGGAGCAACAGCAGCTCCTGCACTTCAGCCAAGCCATAAAAGTCTTGAATTCACCTCTCACAGAAAGCAAGTCCAGCTTAAAGCTTTACTCACCTGGAGCTGTTTAGAATGTGGTGTTGCTTATTTTTTCTAGGGTTGAACAGCACAACAACACACCTAGAGGGAGGAAACAGAAAAACAAAACGAGATGACATCACCACATCCATAATGATAACCAAAGAGCTATCCTTGCTGGAAAAGCAGGAAAAAAAACAAAAACAAAAACAAAAACAAGCTGCAAAAGCAGCCCCAAAAAGCTGCTTTATCACCTAATCTCAGACTGAGCTGAGGTTGACTAGAAAACACAAAGCAAAAGAACAGTCCAGAGGGAAATCACAAGTGTCTCCCATGTTGAGGAGTACCATTTGCTAGTACCACAAATAATTACCTTTCCAGCCTCCAGGAGCCCTGAATCTGATGGTTCAAGCTGGCCAAAAAGGTTGACCATGAAAGCTTGTGCAACAGCCCTAATGGATCATGTCCCCTGCCATAAAAGTGACCCTGTGTACTGGGCACCAAAGCAGCCTGTCTGGTGTAAGAGTAAGAAGGTAAGGAAGAAGGAAAGAGGGGATCTTTTGGGAAAGATTTCAGGGAGGGATGAAGGGCAGGTAAAGGCACTAAATTTCTGTGCCTGACCTTAACAATAGACAGGACAGAAACCACTGAGTATAGCACAAGAAGTGACTGCCAGTTGAGAAGTGAGACGTACGATGCCAAAAAACTATTGACCCAAGAAATCTATCTGCATAAACCACTTGCTCAGGGGCCTTGCAGATATCTCTCAGTAAGATAAACTGCAAAAGCAAGTAATACTGAGCTCCTGGTAAACAATATAATCACCTCCACTGGGAGCAAAATACCTCTGTTGCTGACTGGGGAGTGGAAGGAGAAGAGACCCCATTTCCCACTGCTCTTGCCCACAGCACATTGCCTCTGTGGCTCAGACCACCACAACTAGAGCTACAGCAGTCACAGGTACTGCAGCCTTCCCCACTCTCCACAAATACCCTATACACCATTCTTAAATCTTCATGTATTTGTCCTGTAGCAGAGCACAGTAACAACCAGTAACAGAATATGCTGTTTTGGGAATAAAAAAATAGAGTAACTATTGCTCTGACGACCTTGAGCCCTATTTTTCACTTCACCTCTAAAATAGAAACTGTGGGTTTTGCCTGTCCCTCTACAAGAACACACTGCTGGAGTTTGAAGAGTCCCAGCTCCTCCTTTGCTGCAGTGTCAGGGAAGCACTGCAGGATGTCCCTGCTCCACTGCCAGCAGCCTTCACTGCTCTGAGAATTTCACTCACACCATTGTGATGGGGCTTGCTTGCAACACGTGCCAGGCTACAGACATCAATCACAGGGAGAAACATGCAGGACATGCAGCAGTAGAGGAGTTGGCCTGGAGCAGAGGAGTTGGCCTGAAACAGCCAAGCAGAAGGGCAAAAAGCTGAGGCATCACAGAAATCCACTGCAGAACCTTGCCTACAGACCTCACCAACATTTCAAGACAGACGGCGCACACTCGTGCACAGGACAAAGCACACAAGAGCCGCATCCTTCCAGGCCCCACTCCACGTCCCCAGCAGCAGGCAGGGCTGGGAGTGCTACAGGCATAGCTCAGGGCTGACAGGGCCCTGCAATATCTCTGGCATCTCCTCACCTAGCCCTGGCAGCTGACCTTTCCTTTGGTCTGACCACGCTACACTGGGAGAAGGAGCGTAAATTTTGAAATGGAAAAGAGAGCAGAAAAGAGGAGTGACACACCAATGCCTTGAGTTGAGGGTCCTTGGCTGAACCTGCCACACTCCATTAACATTTCTAGCTCAAAGCCAGCATCCAAAGCACCAAGGATGCACAGGATATGCCCTCCCCTCCTTTAGACTACTCCACTCCTCTCCAGCCATGCCATTTCACTCACCCCTATCCACTTACACCTTACCCTAAAGACCAAGGCAATAAAGGCACCAAACTTTCTTGATAGTTAAAAGGCAGATAGCCATGGTTGGAGATGTAACCTTGTGAAAGAGCAGAGAAAGTGTCAATAAGCAGTTTGTTCAGGCCAGGATTGATCCTTTCGCACTTTTTACCCTGGGGAACCAAACTGGAGAGTTTCAAGTCAAAGCTATGCCACATATTTCTGAGGGATTAGTGCAAAGGAGCAGGTGGTTTGTGATCCATTAACAAGTCAGGGAAGGTTAAGCCTTGCAAATCACAAGATATGAAATAGGAAGTTAGCAGATGTGAAAATCTATCTAATCCCAAGCCTCCAGCTAATCAGAAAAGCAAAGCAAAACCCCATTATGCGGAGTTGGATAGGGTTAATGGACCAAATCCTGCAGAGTTATAAGGATGAATTGTGTTTAAAATAAGCTTCAAAAAACCCAGAAAGAATAAAGAGAAGACATGAAATCTTGGCAAAGACTTTCCTATGCAGCTCTTAAATTTAAGTTTCTGTTTTATTGTGAGGAACTCAGCAGAGAAACAGGACTTCAGAGAAGAGAACACAGTTTAAAAAACAGAGGAAAGATACAAAATATAAACCACAGTCTTCAAACCAGGCTAGCAAACAAACCACTTCTTAGAATAGTGTAGTGAGCCACAAAGGTCCAGGGCTTTGCCATTATTAACTTCCAGGACAGAAATTTTGGCCACTTAGAATAATGAATTTTAGCTCAGTGGCACCCCAGAACAGCCTGTGTGCCCGCAGACTTCCTCTCCCCTCTGTAGACCTTGGCCAAGTCCAGAGCCTACAGCCACCACCCAGCTCACACACCAAGGCAAATCAGCAAACCACTCCAAGAGCCACACAGCTCCTAGTGCCAGAGCAGCCATCACAAATGTGGATATTTCAACTTTGTCTTAAGACACCTCTATGCTTGATTCACTGAGTTTGACCCATATTAACAAAAACTATCTGGAGGAGCAGGGGAATAAATCACAGTATGTCCTTACTGGCGAGCAATCACTGATTCATAGTATGAAATAGTAATTTTAACTCATAAGCTTAGCAAAAGAATATATTTTGTCAGTTAATAATTAACATAACTTACTAATTAGTTATGACCTCCTTGCCAACGAAGCCATTTAGCCAGGATTAATTAGTCTTCTGAGCTTGCTTTCTTAAATTAACTGCTACCCAACAAAAGCTACCTCACTGCAATGCTGTCCCATGCTGATTTTCCACCATTCCTCTCCTGTTTGCCATACACAAGGGCAATGAAGACTTCAGCCAACTCCAAGGACACCCTATTCAGCAAGATGGCAAACCACAAACCATCAGTCATACAGTGGGGCACAGATACTGTTCTGGGAGTCAGGAGCATCCAAGTCTGAAAACTGACTCCCTCTCAAAAAGCTTGGGAAGGTTTCTAGTCCATTCCATCCTAAAGAGCACACTTCCACAACAGGCATAAACTATTTCTAATTCTTCAATCTCTTCAGAGTGTTAGAAAATAGCGTCAAGTTGCATCAGGCAGATTTAGATTCGATATTAGGAAATATTTTTTCACAGAAAAGCTTGTAAAGCACTGGAACAGGCTGCCCAAGGACATAGGTGATTCACCATCCCAAGGTATTTAAAAGACACAGAGATGTGGCACACAGGGGCATGGTTTAGTGGTGACTTGGCAGTGTCAGGTTAATAGTCCATGATCTCAGGTTCTTTTACAGCCTAAGCAATTCAATGACACAGGGTGGCCTCCATTGCCTGCTCAGACACAGCTCAGCTCGGTCCAGCAGAACCTGCAGCAGCTTCCTCAACAAGGTAGTTCAGAGCCCATCAATACTCTGGGCATGCTCCATTTTAGCAAAGGAAATCAGTCTAGCAAAATGAACAGAATGGAGACACTGAATGATCAGGTTGCTGACCCACCTAGTCCACACCGCCTCCTAGTCCAGTAAGGCTATCAAGCCCTCAGGACAGCCAAAATATCTACTCCTTTCCATTTATGCTTGCTTTAATCTTACAGTAGTTAAAATAATAAAAATAACTACCATGGAAAATTATTGCATCAAAGAGCATACACCCATCTAACCATCCTCCACCTTTGTCTGCTCCTTTTTAAGACTGCATTCAGTATTTTACAGCCAGAGGGATAGGAAAGGATGCATGGTAAGAGAGCACTGATCTCTTTATTCACTGCTTCCAACTGTGCATGTAGACCAAGCAAAGTACTTCAAACCTGAAGTTCCACACTGGACACATCACCTGTTCCACACACTCCACCCCTTTCCCAAACTGAAGCTTTCAAAACAAATTCAAGTTCCCAAGACACCTTTGTCTGAAGAGATATTTTTGAATGCTAGTGCCAACATGCAAACTAAGGCTAGCTCCAGAAACACCTCACATGAGACCTACAGAGCCTGGCACACATTAGCTGTTGAGAACATCAACATTGTTAGCACTCTAGTTTCTGCATAAACCCCAGCTCCTCTGCAGCTGCAGGCAGAGCTTGATGATCACAGCACCTTTTTAATCCACAAGTATATTCTAATTTCTGAGACATTTGTAGAAACTATTCACTGCTGTATGGATTACTGCTGTAAAAGCCATATTTCAGCCAGCTGAGATCAAGTGTCCTGTTTGTTTGCATGCTGGTTCTTTCAGAGGCTGTTGGCAAATGGAACATATATTCAAAGGCATTATTTCTAGGTCTATGGTGCCACCTCACAACCTTTAAGTGCACCTTCCTGATGCAAGCAGCTTTTATAAACAGCTTGGCTGGAGAATCTTTCCTAGTATGCCTCTTTCTTATGAGACATCAGGTAACACAAGGGAAGGACAGAATTAGCTCTCACAGCAGCGTCAAAGGTTTTTACAGACAATGTGAGCATTGTCCATCAGGGAGCCCATTTGTATCAGCCAACAAGAAAGGTTCCTTGCAGAGCTTTCCAAACCACCATGAAGGCACTATCTTATAAGTCCACAACTGTGCATCATATATGCAGATGAAAAAGCGGGAGGGAGGGAGGAGAGGGAGAGGAAAGGAGGGGGTAGGCACAGAATGTCACAGTAGTTTCCGTCGGCTCCAGCAAAAGTAAAAAGACCCACAAAATACAAAAAATAAGCATTTTTCCTAGGCTAAATATAGTATAAGGAATGGAGAGGAATCAGACGTCAGTATCACATTTACACAAAGTATCTGACTCACTAAGTCAGCAGCAGTGGGTCACTCCATGCAGCTCCCCCCACCTTTACTTCTGACTTTTCTCCTACTGGCTCCACTTCTGCACTTACCAAATCATAGTTTCTGGGCATTTTACTCTTCTCATTGTCCTTCTGTTTCACAAAACATCCCTCTATTATCAGCTGCCTTACCCCAGCTATCTCCTTCCTCACCCTTCTTCAGCAAGCTGACAAAAAACACATTTCTGCAGAAGTCTGTTTTGCCCTTTCCTTCCTCTGCAGGTCTCCCTTCCAAGGGGTTTGGGAAAATTAAAAGGCTGCAGTAGCATTCCTTTCCAAGCTACCAACCAACTCAGCGCTGCCCTATCTCATGGGACACATAACTGCAGGCAAAGTTCATGTGTCAAGTCCTCCTCTCCCAAATGCATGGAGCCTATGCTATAAAGAGGATGCTGTACAGAGAAAAGAAAACTCCGTTAAGACATCAAAACAAACATTAGCTTTCTTTTTTTCCCCCCCACAATATACTCCTTTCATGTCACTGCAAGAATAAATGAAAAGAGCAAACAGTCCCATCCCTTCAAAATTGGTCCAATTCTCAATTTCTGGCTCATACTTTGCTCTCTTCCCCCAACCCAAAGCTATTCAAATGAGAGTGCAATAGCTTCCTATGCACTAAATGCATGGGGAAAAAAAAGACTTTGATAAGAACAAAATCTTTTTTACACTGCATTGGTTGCCATGGGAAGCTTGATCAGAGCAAAGCAGTGTCTACAGAAGCTGGTGTTAATTTTCTATGTGGCAATTCTTCCTGCCAAAAAGCTTCTTTAGTTCACAGCCAGTACTGGGAGTGGGTTAACAGTGATGAGAGGATGTGCATACTGACTATGTAACTGAATAGGTATTTTCATGCAAACTGTATTAATTTCATGCATGCTGAGAAGAAAGATCTATCTGTTGAGAGGTTAAGAGCTGGGTGTCACTGCCTGAGCAGAAAAACCTCCAGAGCTCCCTGTACCAATCCATGACAGAGAGAGCTAAAAAGGTGGGAGCCTGAGAGGTGCAGCTAAATTCACACTTCAGAAACCAGTGCAGGCTAATGAAAAGCCATGAATACTGAACAAGAAACCCACTGTGAAAAAGAAAGTCAGCGATATATTTAGTGTCACTAAACTAATAGTGTAGAAATTTCTGATTGCCAATCAGGGATACGCTTGCTCTATTTAAAAGGCTGTGTGGCACCCCAAATCTGCAGGACTGGGAGCTCAAATACATCATACAATAGGCTCTGCTCCAAAAACCACAGGAAGAGCTGTGACAAACTGAAGTCCAATTTCTTGCTTCCAATACCCCAGCCCTAGGGAAGAACAGGGCATATTTTAAGATACTTGTCCAGACTCTTCTCTCAGCCTCCAGAAATTTGACTTTCAGAGATATCTTAAAACAGTGGACACCCACACCCAGAGGAGGGAGAGCAGCAGAGGAAATTGCAGCAGAGATGAACTGACAAGGATTTGTAGGGATAATCCCCATACAGACAAGGGCAGCCTCTCTTCTCACCACCATTTCAGCCTACTGAATTCACGTTGTCCATCACACTAACTGAGCCTCAAAGCTGACGGCCCTGCAAAATCTCCACCAATACCTACATGATCTGATGACATCCAGAAAAACAGGCAGCTTTCTCTCCCTGTCACCTGGCAAGGATGCTGCCATCCTCATGATCTTCTGCTGCCAGTGTGGTTTGTGCCTGTCTACCTGAACAGGCCCTGCTGCAGATGAGGGGACAGGGCTGAGTGCCCAGAAAGCTTCTCCTCAGCTCCTGCCCTGCACAGAGAGGGCCAACACAAACTCCTGCCACGCACAGCTGACAGCTTCCACTGGCTGCTCTCAGCAGCCCCTTTACACCTGCCAGATTGTATCTTTAAAACAACCAGCTCTGCCTCTGACCTCAAGCTGCAGATGGCAGAGAACAGATGCACAGATCTGAAACGGCACCCAAAGCACTTTAAAAATACTTTAAAAAAACTCAAAACATGAATGGACAAAAAGATCCAATAAGGAGCAGAGATTGTGACCATAACATGGACCAACCCAGGCCTCTCTTCTTGCATACACAAGGCATCACTGAAGTCTCAGCTTTACCAGGACCACAAATGAGAAACTGCGGAAGTTTTCCTTCCTGCCTCCCCCTAGAGCAAAGGTGCTGCCTGCCCACATGCACTGGCTACAGTGATTTCTAGCAGGTCCAGCTGATCTCTCTGCAACATATCCTCACCCCCCTGGAACTACTGCACGTGGAAAATTCTTAACCTACCATTGGAGGTTTTCATGCTATTTCAAGGCCTATTTTTAAGGAGGCAGAGCAGAAGAGGAGGAGGAGGATTTTTAAAACTGGCAACCCTTCTGACACTGGGCAAATATAACACAGGGTGATGACTCAGGAAAACACTTCGCACGAAATGGATGCAGAGAGGAAAGACAGCCTGGGTCCTGTCTCCCACTGGATAAGTTGTACACAACTTATCCAGCAGCCACACTGGAGCCAGACACATGGCAGTAGTGCCCTCAGGAGAGTGATGGCTTTTTACAGAGCTGCACAATGAGGCAGCACCTTTTCTGGGAGGCAAAGAGCTAAGCCAGACAGAGATTGTGAAAGACTTGGGCAAGAAGTGCATGTAGGGAAAGCAGAGGGGAAAAGAAGCCTCAGAGGAAAACCATGAAATTTAAACCAGCTTACTAACTGGGAATCATTACAGTTGCAAGGAAGATGAAAATGTTTCCAGTTAATTGTTATGGCTCACGGCTTCCTAGTCACCAGTGATTCAGCAGGAACTTCACCTTCAAAACAACCCCAATCCCTTCAACACGTCAAAGCCAAGAGAAGGAGAAAAAACCCCTCATGAATGAGAAACCGGGAATAAAACCCTGTCCTAGCAGAACCAGGGACAGACCATCTCTGCTGCATTGCAGAATACTCCACCTGTCCTCCAGCCTGCAGCAAAGATAGGTAGAAAAATGAAGCCACGCAAAAGAGCAGCTGTACTTAGACTGAAATATCTGAGTCTGCACATCTGACAAGCTTCAAAAGACACAGGGCACTGATGACAAATGTCTGTGCACACACATATATATGCAGGTATATACACAGACACATGCATATATATGGCTCACGGCTGACTATAACATACACACACAGAGAGTGCACATTTCTCCCTCCCTCTCTCCAAAACCACTCACTTCCCTAGGGGCAGGGAAGCAATGCCAGCAATACACGTACACGAAGTATCAAATCAACTGGGCTAGGAGTTGCCAAGCTGCATTTTATTTCAGCACTCTTGGCAAACGCCCACGGAATACTGCAGATGAGCAACAGCCCCAGGGGTCAGAGCAATGGGCAACTGATGATAGGAAGACTGGAGGAACAAAAGGATCACTGGGATAGTTATGACCAGAAAATGTGCTGATCAGACAGACAAGAAAGACTGAGAAGCACTAGGAAATGGAGCCTTGAGCAGCATCTGGCTGGTTCCAGGTGTGACAAAGAAAGATGAAACAAACAGCCAGAATATGGCTGAAAACCTGAAGAGCTTCGCACGCAAGGCAGAGAACGCAACTTTTTCCAGGATGAACACTACAGAATCACAGCATACTTTGTCAATTTTTGGGAAAGGACCTGTTTCCATATGCTGAGGTCTCCCAAAGTTACAGCTGTTCCAGGAACATCAACATGGAGAAAAGAACAACTATCTGTCCTGACAGACCAGCCAAGACACCTGCTTTGGGGATCTCTCACTCCCTAGTTGTGCTCCACCCCTCCACTTGCTCTCAAGATCCAGCCCCTCTTCAATCAGTATCTGGCTGACAGCCCCAGATATGCCATTTCCAGCAACAGGCCACAAGCCTTTTACTGAGTCTCAAAGGCCTTGGGCTTCCTGGGCTTGCGTGCTCTGAACTTTTCTTGACCTGCTTGTAGCTCTGTTTTACTCAGCTGAGCTATGACAGCAATTTCTCTAACTGACCAGGTGTCTATACATGATTTGTTTTACTTCTGTTTATCTTCTGTGGAGTACAACCACAGTTTTATATAAACAATGTTGACCAACAGCTATTTTATGTAGGCTGAGATATCTAGTGACTGCATAGTGAAGAAAAATGCAGGCATGGTATGAGAGCAGAGGCCTTGAGAAGTGGAGAAGCAGGACACAGTGCAGAGGAGTACAGGAATGGGATGATAAGAGAGGAGGCACATGCTTGGCATTGAAGACCAAACCGCTGCGAACGACTCACCCACTGTCTGTTAAAAAAACACAGACCTGGAGCTGAGAAAAACAAGTTTTAGGGGTAGCAAACAAAACAAAGAAAAATTATCCAATATGCATTAAAGACACCATATATAGTGAATTCCAGAAGCATTGTGGAGCTGTACAAGCGCAAGACGTGCAAGTGTATTAGCAAACATATAAAAAATTACTCGGATGGACCCTGGAGTAAGGAAGAATTCAGCAAAACCCACATCATACTCTTCCCAGAGAAGGGCTACAAAGCTGAAGATTAACCGTCAACAACTGAATTTAAGATCCAGAGGATCAGCATAAGGGTGACCATAACACCAGGAAAACCAAACAGAAACAAAGGAATGTATTACAGTTTTAGTTGCATTATCATAATTATTGGGATATTTCTGTATAGAATCACCCTAATGCACTATTATTCCTTCTTTTTCTGTCATAATTAGTGGTAAAGTAAAATGATTCTTGAATTAGAGTGTTATGAATTCAGTTATACTAACAATAAATTCCTGCCTTTTTCTATCTATGCACATACACAGCCCGTATATAAGGCGTTTCCTCTTTGCCCATGAACAGTGAGTATAACAAAACTCAAGGGAAGTGCCTCAGAGAAAAGAAAAGACACAGATACAGAGGAAGAGAAAGCAATGAAAGACAAGTTCAAGAAAAAAAATTTTAAAATTTAAAAAACAGGCAAAGGAGCAGTTTAGAGGGAAAGACAAGAAAAAGATAAAGAGAAGCAAGTTTACAATAAAAAGTTTATTTACAATAAACAATAAAAACAAAGTTTATTTATTTACAATAAAAATAAAAGTTTACAATAAAATTCCTGCAGAATAATCAAATCTGCCATCAAGTGCTGAGCAAATTCAGCTTTCCAGCCCAATGGTATAACAAGAGATGATGGGAGCTCTCTGAAGGTACCCTCCTGGGAGCAAGCAGCTCCTTGCAGAGATTTGCAGACCCAGCTGGGATTACACAGAGAAATCTGGCTCTGCACTTCACTCTGCACCAACTTCTCTGCAAGAGCAGTTGACACCATGTCATGAAGCCTCAAAAGCTGAATATATGCCTTCCTTTAAAATCAAGTCCCAAAGGAAAAATATATCCTGCTTTCAAGCAATTGGCCAACACCTCTGTTCCCAGCAGCATGCACAGCCAGAGTATTCCCTCATTGTGCCTGAGCAACTCAAGAGCACAGAGAAAGATCCATACATCAAATTAATCATCTGGGGCAGACCAACATGACAGCTCATGGCTGATGCCTCAGGGCTTTAACTGTTTTACCATGAGCAAAAAGTGTATCCATATTAAAATGGCATCATTCAAAGAAGCAAAACAAAAAATGAAATTTAACCCTGTCTGCCAGCCCCCTCCCCATCACCATCTCCCTGGATGGTCACATGGGAGGTAAGGTACTGGGCAGACCCCTCCAGTGCCCATTGACCCATTATTGATCTCTCCTGCATTCCAGAGCAGGCAGCAAAAGCCCCCACTGCAGCAAAGAAAGCAGAGCAGCTTTTCCCCTTGAATGCTTCAGTAAGCATAATCCATGCCATATCTCTGCAAGAGTGTCAGAAACAAAAAAAATCCAACCAAACAAAAGCCCCCCACAACAAACAAACAAACAAACCCACCAAAACCCCCCAAAAAAACCCCAAAAAACAAAAACAAAACACACCAAACACACACACAGAGAAAAAAAACGCTTCTTGAAAAGCATGAAGTTAAAGAATCACTTGCTCAAATAGCCAGTTGTTTTCCGCTCCTCTAGGCATGGGCAAAGCTCACAGTTGCCTTGGGCAGCAGGCTGCCAGGTCCACAAAAAGGCACTAAAGCCTCCTGCCAGCCTTGCCTACTCAGCACCCTACAAGGTCAGGCTGGCAGATGCTGAAAGAAGGGGCAGGGGTGGCCTGCTTCTCCCCACAACTGTCCACACCACAATGCACAGGAAGCCTGCTGCAGCTCCCAGGCCCAAACATCCAGAGCTCATGCCAGCTCCCTGTCCCAGCCTTGCCACTTCTTACAGAAGGAACAGTTCAGACATTGCCAGATTGGCAAAGTGCAATTCTGCCCACGTTATCTTTTTAGAAGCCTTGTGACAGCTCTGTCTTTAATGAAAGATGAACATTTACTTCTGCTTTACCTATATCTCAGGATAATACACAGCATTTTAAATGCACTGAAATTTTTCTTCAGAGTAGTTAATGAGCATCAGTTGTCAGGAGATCTGAAAAGACAGCTTTCCTGGAAGGAGAAGCAATCATGATAAAACTCAGTTTTGCTTTCTTGTATATCTACGTCTCCTGTCACAGAAAAATGTTGTCAGGTTAGAGTCCAAGACTAGGAGTACTTCCTAAAAAGTATTAGGTCAGCATTGCAAAAGCATAACAACTGACTCCAAAGGCAAGAAATTGGCTGGTATCAGCTCTGTCAGTCCTTGGCTGTCAGCTGGAAGAACCAGGTTCAGGTGCACAACAGGCCGATGTGTGCATGCGTTGCAGGGCACATCTTCCAGTGCAGCAGGGAGGGGGCCAAGTCCTACATCTGGTTCCTAAGCAATAGTCAGGGCATGCTTACAATAAACAAAACACACCATTTCTTGGCACTTTTTAGCTATCCTAACACGATGCTCTTTCACCTTTAACTTGTTGCCTTCTGATGCTGAGTGAAACCCAAGACCATCTACAGTACCAGATCTTACAGAAAGAGGAAAAGGAGTGACTCCCTGTTGTTCCCACCTGGCGATGGGATATGCCCTTTGGATTGTATGTACTTCTTTTAAGTTAAACTCTATGATTTGTGTCAAGGTTGCCAGGAGACACAGTGCCTGTTTTGAGATTCTTAGAAAGGGTGGAGCTCAGCTGAGGCGGCTGGTATCTCATTTTCATCCCAGACTTTGCTATTCAGTCCCCACTCCCACCCCTTGCTCTTATGCAAGCTCAGGACTTGGCTCACAGGCCAGTGGTGTTGCTGCAGCAAGGCGCTGTTGCTAGGAGGTGTAACTGGAGAGATCCAGAGCAGGTAGAGCAGAGAGCAGGCTGCTACCTGCAGGGACACAGGCTTTTGGGCACTTGTGCTCTCTGCCATCCCCCTCCTTTCCCAGCTAATGGGCAAACCCCAGCAGGTTGCAGAGCTTCAAGCTGAGAAAAGGCCTACATGTCCCAAAATAGATGAGGCACCGAGAGCTTTGCAGCACTCCTCTTCCCTATTTCACTAGCATGTAATAGCTTTCCAAACCTGTCAAAGCTTCCCACTTGCAGAGCTCTACCTGAGTGTTTAGCTCTGTTATTAGATAAAGCAGTCATGCTTATTCTCTTGCTTCCATTTCTTCGCACATGAACTGTAAGTTTATGACCCTCGCCACGGGACTGCTTCCCTGGCCTCTCCCGCTTTTTCTCTTTTAAATAGCAACTTCCCTTTAGTTCACATGCTGGTTAATAAGATCAAAGCACAAAGTAACAAACCAGCCATCTACATGGGATTATTACCAGCTTGCCTCCCAATTGAAAAATCCAATTGACACACTCAAGGATTGAGGACAGTCAGGGTTCCTCGTAAGGCAGGTTAAGTCAGATATGACCAATATAATCATTAAAACAGCAACCGCTGTAGCTATTGTGATAGCATGATGGCACTTTCCTCTTGAGGGAACTAAAATATCTGCCCTGGAACTAGGATGGCAGCAGTAGGAAGCACATACTATATAGTTTTCCTTAATATGGTTTGTCAGGCAACCCAAACAGCAACAAACTTGCAGGACTCCTGCAGAAGTCCCTACCTTTCCCTGCTCACAGCCTTGGGAATCCAGCACAGGGAAATTTCAAGGGCAGTTAAGTGCTTTTGCTGTGACAAGAATTTTCTTTGCAGTCTTGCAAAGACAAAAGCATTCCCATTTCCCTGCTCTCACTTTCTTCATCACTAACATTTTTGGCAACAGCAAGAATCCACACTAGCATTAATGTTCTTGAGGACTCAGCTAATACTTTTGGCCCCCCTAGAAACATTGCACAGGCAGTGCCTGGACCTGCCACACCAGTTGTGTGAGACAGTGTGGGACACAAGCTACCTACCTACTTGCCCTACCCACAGTACCCAGCTTCATTTACAGTTCACTCACACCACTGCAGCATCACATACACAACAAAACCCCTCTCCAAGATTTTCCATCACTGGTCAGAAGAGCACATGCTCACTGCCTACACAGACAGTGCAAGCAAGGAGCCTTCTTTGGCCCACAATAAGAGTCCTGCAATTCATTCTTACAATAAAAACCACCCCCAATTTCACCAGTTAAGATCAAAAGTTGCTTATAGTTAACACAATTGTCTGTCATGCTGTATTACTGAAGGGTCAGACTCCAAAGGTAATTAGTAATCAAAGAATTCGCATGTAAAAGCATTCTGATGTTCAAAAAAAAAAAAGGAAAATGTGAAATATACCACTTAAGAGATGCTGAAGAGATGCAAACTCCATCCCATCTCCTTCTACAAACTATTCTGAGAGCATTTCTTTCCACCACTGCCCCATTTTGCTCTCCTCTCTCTAAGAACCAGGCTTGCTCAGCACTTGGAACAGGTGAAAACAAGGACACAGAAGGAGGGGAGCCAGTAGCATCTGGTGTTTTTTGCCATGATCGGGTCCTTAACTTTCTGTGTGTACACGTACCATAATGTCAGCTGGGCTCATGTCCCATTTGTGGAACCAGCTGTGGGACTTTGAGCAGGAGCATTACACTGCAGAGGCTCTGAAAGGCAGCATAACGTGTCTTTGTGGGCTCTACCACCTTGAGGGATGGTTAGTGTGTGGTCTTGGGAGAAGAGTGTCCGAACTACCACAGGTGAGGATTGGTGTACAACATAGCACCTTTCACATTATCCCTTTTTCTTTTCTTTTTTTTTTTTTTAATATAGCCATCAATTTAATACCCAACTCCTATTCTCTACAGCTCTGTAAGGGAGAAAATAGAAAACTGTTACTTTTATTTTCAGGAAAAGGTGCAAGCTGAGAGAAACAAAGTGATTTTCTCTACCATCCAGTCCCGTGACAGACTAAAAATATAAAGAAAATAAGTCTGTTCCCCATGGCCTACAGTACACTGGCTCTTCCCTATTGCTGGCTTTTTTCAGAAAAGTCTTCCTGTCCTTTGGACAAAGTCTCAGTGTCGTTCCAAATATAGAGCAACATAAAAAATACAGAACATCCCACATCTGGTGAGACCCCACATGATGTACTGCATCCTGGTCTGGAATCCTCTGGATAGGAAAGACACGGACCTGTTAGAGCAGGTCCAGAGAAGGACCACAAAAATGACCAGAGGACCTGAACACCTCTCATGTGAGGACAGGCTAAGAGCTGAACCTGGCGAAGAAAAGGCTCCAGGAGAACTTACTGTGGCTTTTCAATACTTGATGGCGACTTACGAGAAAGATGGGAACAAACTTTTTAGTAGGGCCTGTTGTAGTAGGAAATGGGGGAATGGGTTTAAGCTAAAAGAGAACAGATTTAAATTAGAATTTTTTTACAAAAAAAGTAATGTGGTGAAGCACTGGTACAGGCTGCCAAGAGGGGTGATAGATGAGTGAACTGGTTTAGTTGAAGATGTTCCTGCACACTGCAGGGTGTGTTGGCCTCTAAAGGTCCCTTTCCAACCCAAATTCTATGATTCTATGATTTTCCTGTGCCCAACCCCACAAATATGAAGGTGGGAATGGGAAGGAAGAATAGAGTTACCAGCTCACCTCTGAACTGAACTCAGTTTTCTGCTCAACTCAAAGCAGGATTCCCAAATCCTAGGAGATCCTCAGGCTGCTCTTCCTGGGGAAAGGCATCTGCCTCCTCTCATATATTCCCTTTCTCTGCAGATTTCTTGTGAACGAATTTGTGAAACTCGTTCCAAAATGTTTCATTTTAGTTGGATCATTCCTTTGAAAAATTCTCAATTTAATCTAAATATCAAAAACCATCTGGCAATCTAAACGAGTCAAGCCTTCCTGTTGTGGCTTTTGAGGGTTTGGTTGGGGTTTTCTGGCTTGTGTTGTTTTCTTTTTACAAACAGCAGCAAACTTTTACCAAGGGCCACCAGCCTTCAACTTTGATTCACCCCTGAGTGTAGAGAGTGGGTACTGCCTGTCACAGGTCCTGGCACTGGAAGGGGTGCAAGAAGAGGCACAGATTGCGCTCCTCCTGGGACAGGGGGTTCTGTAGCCAGATGGGGATGCAGCAACACGCTCCTACACTGAGCTCAGCTGCAAAGTCCAGCCTTTTCCAGGTGCCTGACAGAAAGGAGGAGTTACAAAAGCATGGATGAGCACAGGCTGATCCCAGATAGAGCAGGGTACACAAAGAAATTTTGGGGAGAAAGGGCTCATATCACATGGCTTCTCTTGAAAGGCAGGGAATAAACAGACACATTGGTACCTGGAGGCTTGAAGGAGGATGCCATACCAGACCTATTGCTGATGCCAGATCCTCAAATAGTAACTGTAGGATAAAGCATCACATTACATCTCTATTTGTCCCAAGCTGTAGCGGCTGGCTCCAGAACAGCGACCCGCCCCCTTGTAACCTGAAGGCTGGATTAGCGTATGGCACTCTGGACAAGTACCCAGAAGCTCTGTGCACAGGAGAACAGCACTCTGTGTACAGCACAACAGCAGCTTGTCTCAAAGCGACCTGGCAACACCAAACATCAGCGCTGCCCTGACTAGCCTTTCAATACCGAGAGTAACACAACGTAGAAGTCACACAAGGTCTGAAGCCAAACATTCCACAAGATTCCCACTGTCCACCACAAGAGTTACTCCACAGCTGGCAAAGACGGCATTAACCAACTCCACATCCAGCAGCTGAGCTCTCAGACTCAGGGGCTCAGCTCACAACATGTTCCCTCCAGCTATCTGACAGCACCCCAGTGCTGCAGTCTTCAATGTACGTTGCAGCACTTTTGGCAGACTCTACAGTCTCCCTCAGGTTTAGTAATAAGCTTTTCTGCCCAGCTATTTTGAGGTTTTGTCCTATTTTTCTCCCTTTTCTGCAGGGCAACAGGTTTGCTGCAGGTCTGAAGCTTCCCGGCTACCTCATTATTTAAGGTTCTACCAAATGTTATGTCCTCCACTGGTTGTCAAAGGTAAAGAATTTTAATTAATTAGACAAGAGATCAAAAGCAGCCACACACACACACACACCTGGGAACTGGCTGATGAAAACAGCCTGGAAGTCAATTTGACAGGCTTGACTCCAATTCTGCTAAGGACTTAAACCAGGGGAGCTTTCCCATAGCTCCTGTGATTGCTAGTACTGCTTTGTTTGCTTATTCATCTTCCCTTCTGCCAGACTAAGCAAGATTACAGCTGAACTGATCAATACACAACAGCTCAGCAAACAATTCCACTTTTTAGGTGCAGTTTTATTAGAAAGACATGGATTCAAAGTGGAAGAGTCTCCAGTACTCATAAAAAGGGAGACCAAGAAAAAAACAGTGTAAAGATTCCTGTCTAGCTGTTATGGACATGAGGAAACAGCTCACACAAGAAAGACTGCCCCTACTCCAGCAGGCAGGACCTTTTCTGTCTGAAGTGCAGTGATGGGGATTCAGAACTGGATCCAGCTGCTACCTAGATTTGAAGAGGGCAATTGCTCCAGACCACATGACCATTACTTGTGAATGTCATGGGTCAACTGCAAGAGGGCAGGGGAGAGGCCATAGCCCCCTTAAATCCATCTCTGAAAATTGAAATATCAGTTACAATTATTTGGCCTGAGAATAAAGCAGTGTTGCAAAGGATATCTCCATTCTTTTGTCCCAAGTGCAGACTTTACTCTATTGCCAGAAACTAAGACTGCATCAGCCTTCTTCAGCCCACTCTTCTTCTCTACAGCTGCTTCTTCAGCTACACCCTCCCCTCCTCCTAATCTACATTAATAAAGGCAAGTAGTGAAAGGACGTATTTTACACCTCAGGTCTTCAAGCCTCAGTGCAGATACATTCCTTTCTGTCCAGTGGGTATTTAAGACAAGGAGATTTGAGAGACAAAGTATCCCTGCTTCTTTCTGAAAAATCTGCAAGGAAGAGCTTGGCTACTTTTTATCATCTTTTTGAAACCCAGTGTTGTTCACTTTTGACACAGAAAATTTTGTTTGGTTTGGTTGTAATGGCTCAACTCAAACCAATCTGCAGTACAGATTCAAATTATGTTTAACAATCTCAGTTAAGGGGATTTTCTTATCTTCATCTCTGAGCCCATCACCACAATTGTGCCAGCTGGAAAATCTCCCCACGTGGCACATTAAGCACTGTAGCCTCACAGAAGAAATGTATCAACAACACTCGAGATTCCTGGGAGATGAGGAGGGGAAAGAGGTCTAACTCTTGAAAGGCAACTGTTGTTTCAAAGAGGACAAAGCAAGCTGCCTCTGATGTGACCAAAGATGCTGAAATTTGCTTTGAACCATACACGAGAACTTTTCTTCATTTTATGGTAGGTTTCTACATCTTTACAACACCACAGGAATCTCCTTTACAAAAGAACATTAAAAAAAGCCACAGAAATTCTCCTTCAGAGCTTTCGGTAAGTAAACTTGAAGGAGGCAGCACCAGCAGAAGTGGATTTATCTATTGGCAACCCAGCAGCCCAAGTATTTAAAAATCCCTGTACCAATTAAGGCTGCATTTGGGATACAGCCCAATAGCATTAGTCTTTACACCAAACAAAAATTAGTGAAGAACTGCACCTGCACAGAGCAGTAGAGCTTTGCTCAAAATGCACATGTACCATGTACTGGCTCTATAAGGAAGTGGATTCCTTCTGTGCACCTACAGTTTTCTAAAGGCAACTACCATTGTGACACCCAAGCAATGTGGTCAATTGGTTAATAAAAATAGGCACTGAAATAAGGGGGGAATACTTGTTATCTTACAAATTAGGATTTTATTGTCCATGTCGCCACCAATTCTAACCTGGCCAAAATGGTTCTAAGTCTTGGAAAGATCCCAGTTCAGAACAGCATTTTACCTCGTTCACCATCAGTCACCTGTTAGATTTGCCTCTCACAATTTGTTACTGTACCTCACTGACCAAAACCTTTCACTTTAAGGAAGAAAGAAAGAGCAAGGCAACATCATACCTGGTCAAGTTACGCAATGTTTATCCTAAATGTTATCCTTCCATTGTGGGTTTTATACAGCTCAAGGTAAAGGGAAATTGTTCTAAGCTGATAATTTATTACCTTATGCAGTAATCTATCTATATAATGATGGAAAATTATGACTAAAACTTTCCAAGAGACTCCACATGTGGATGGGCTGGAAACCACTCAGCCTTACAGTCTATCTACCGGAACTGGAAAGAGGTATTTGGGAGCAAACCAACAATCACTTCTGGAAAAGAAAAATCTTCATTCTTTCAGCTTCCAGAGGGATTTACCACTCAGCTATGTGAGACAGCTACACATGTGTTGAGCAGGCTCCTAGATGGATTAAAACCAGTTCACTCATTTCCTGTTCATCCCCTCCCTCCCTCTGCTGTGATAGAGACCATCATCACCGCCTGTCAGTGCAGGACCTGACAGCCAGGAGGGGTATGACTCACAAGGGCTGACAGAGTTAAGTGGCTTCCACTCCGTACTGCAAATCAGCTGAGGATGAGGGGTGGAAGAGGGAAAGACACAGTGAAAAGAGATGAGACTGCGGCTGGATATTGCTGCAGTGCAGGTTGGCACACGAGAGGCTGCTGCACTGACATCCAGCATGCACACCACAATTGCAGTAAAATAAAATTTGACCCAGACAACTGTGCAGTTTTCTTATTTGAACACCCATACAACTATTTACTTCTGAATGTTACTTGTCCTATCTCACAAAAAAAAAAAAAAACAAACAAGGTGATAAAGCTGAAGAAGGAACAAGTCTAACCCTTCAACTAGATCATGCAGCAAGAAGTAGCAGGAAAAAACACTGGGTATCTTCATTTTAGCTTTGATCACATAGCTCCATCTTCTATTCATCTCCGTTCCTATCTACAAATAAGGATGATTCATTCTGAAATGGACAGAATACAGGGGCATCCAAATCATGTGTTCAGCAAACATACTGTGCATACACACAGAGCTAGCCAGGGGCCTGTGTCTTTACTGGCTACAGTAATTTCTGAGAAAAAGCCAGAGAAACTCATTTTACTATGTCTCAGAGAGAATTCTCTATATTAAACACATATCTGCCTTTAGCAGGAGCTGCTGTACGTAAAGAACTGTGCAAGAGCTGAAAGGGGGAAAGAATAAAAGAATATGCAGGTTGAGATTGATCAACTCAGCACATGTGCTATGTACCAAATACCAGTCTTCCCAGCAAGGAACACTAATGTGAAAAATCCCTGAAATCTATCAGAGTGGCTCCAAATTGATGACCAGAGCTAGAGGGATGCTTAAGCTGACCAGACCATAACAGCATAGTGTTTAAAAGACATTGCACACTAAAGGCACAAAGTGCTACGTTCCTGCTCCTCAGAAGAAAAAGCACAGGCTGCTTCCTCCAGCAGGCAAGTGCCTAACCTGAAGATCAGCTTCCCAACCAGCTATCAGGATCAACTGAGAGCCAAGAAAAGAAGAATGAGAAGTAAAATAAATCACTCTGTCACACCAACCCACAAGGCTTAAAAAACAACAGTAAACGAAACATCAAAACCAAAACCAGATAAGCTGACTAAAGCTATCTTAGCAGCTGGTCTAGAATTTAAATGATAGACATTTCACACACCCCTTTTTTCCTTTTTTGATGTTAGTCATGCTCAGAGGATTCTCTTAGTTTTGTTGCTCTTCTTGTTTCTAGGAAACAGAGCCTCAACTAGCTACTGCAAAAAAACTCAAAAGAGAATAAACTGAGAAGAGCAGGGAAAATGCAAAGCAGGGGAATTGAAAAAAAAGAAGGACAGAGCATTGGTCTTGCCACAACAGGTAAAAAATTTGGTACATTTCTGTACCTCCCTCACAAGAACAGCTGTTACTCACTGCAAAACCCAAACGGAGATCCAATTCAGCAACTTTGGGTTTGTTTCACTTATATTGTTTGACAACATAAAAACAGGTGAATGCAGGCAGCAGATGCAAGACCTTTGTAGAGGATACAATTTTCTTTCTTATGTTGTCTTATCTCCCAAGACAACAGCTTTACATGAAAGTGGTAGCCTGAAATATCAGCAGCATTCAGTGCCTTTAGCCCTTTGCCACTGACATGAAGAAAAGGTCTCCTGTAACACAAGCATCCCATAAAGAACATATCAGGATCAGCACAGCTGCCAGAAAGTGAGCCTCATTAGGGCCAAAGCAGAGAAACGATAGTATGTGCAAAAGCCAGTGGGAAGAAAAGGAAAAAATAACTTAACACTCAGCTCTTTGGCACCACAGTGGAGTTGGAATAAGTTTCGTTGCATTGGGAATTGCTTCTTTCATCAGTTTAAGAAATTTCCCAGGAGATTCAGAAACTCCAGGAACAAGAAAACGCAGAAAAACAATCACTTTTTTTTTTTTAAGTATTTTAGGCAAGCCAGAGACCCAAATCAAGATTATGCTCAAAGAATGTCAAAGTTTCTCATGCACAAGTCTTCATTCACATAGTTGCTTGTATACCTGATGTGGATGAAGTCAGGATGCCTGGGGCAAGTGTTTTGATCTCAACCAAATCAATCTAGGTATGTTGAAAGTGTTCTTAGGAAAATACAGAGTTGTTACGTAAATTCAGCTTTTAGGGGTAGGACAGACCAGAGGAGAAAAGCATCTGCATGTCAGCATTGCAAAACCTCAGTACAGGAGCAGTGGGATAGGGAAATCACTGGAGCACAGCTGAGGATGACCAAGCTGCATGGACAGGTCATGAAACAACTGTGCATGAGCCACGCCCAGTCTGCTACATCAGACTCACGTAAGTAGTTTGGTGTCCAGTAAATACATGGTTCTGTCTGAACAATGGAACCCAGATGGTCATAATCACTGTCACAGGGTCTGGTTGGAGCCCTGCCACCAGTGGTGTCCCCCAGGGTTCAGTACTGAGCCCAGTGTTGTTTAACTCGTTCATCAGTGACTTGGATGAAGGAGCAGATGCCTCTTCAGCAAGTTCACTGATGACACAAAGCTGGGAGGAGTGGCCAATACCCCAGAGGGCTGTGCAGCCCTTCAGAGGGACCTCGACAGGTGGGAGAGATGGGCAGGAAGAACTGTCTGAAGTTCAGCAAAGGCAAATGTGCAGGGTCCTGCACATATAATAACCCCAGGCACCAGCACAGGCTGGGGACTGACCTGCTGGAGAGCAGCTCTGTGGGGAAGGACCTGGGGGTCTTGGTGGACAACAAACTGTCCCTGAGCCAGCAGTGCCCTCATGGCCAAGAAAGCCAATGGTGTCCTGAGGTGCACTAGGAAAAGCACTGTCAGCAGGTCCAGGGAGGNGCAGGGAGCTTGCACAAATGACCCACTGTGGTCCCTTCCAGCCCTACCTATTCTGTGAGTCTGTAGTTCAAATAGTAACAAAAATAAACAAAATGAAGCCATAAAGGCCAGGATCCTTCCAAATCAAGAGACATTCACTGGAAATCAGAATGGGGAAAAAAAACCAAAAAAAACAAACTGAACAAGATTATTAGATTGTTAGCTCAAGATTGTCTTGACAGCAACAAATCACAACAGTGTCACAAAACAGGCCAGCTATGGCACAAAAGCAGCAGGTCTTACAAGCCATTAAACTTCTACAACACACATCTAGTATATGCCTGCCCAGGCCATGAGATGTTACCACCAACAAGTAAAAGCTGTCATTCCCCTGTAAAGCCCTAAGGAACCACATAACCTTTTAATTAGCCAAAAGAAACCCCAGGTGTACTCACACTTGATTAAATCAATGTCAGGCACACTCATCAAAGGACATCGCTATTAACAAAACTAACCTATCTTCAACTATGCAAGAGCCCAAAATATCTGTTTGCTGCACTCATTTTCTTCTCTCTCTCCTTGCTGACTTCAAGTGTGATCACATTAAGTGTCAGAAAAGATGCAGAGGAAGAGGCAAGACACACTGGAATGTATTTGCCTGGCTCCAAAGAGTTCAAGCATACCAGATGCTGTTGAACACTGATGTAGACCTCAAACTGTCTGCAGATTAGTAGACTGTCCACTGACAGAAAAAGAGGCAATAGGGAGAAATTAAAACATATGATACTCCACTTGAACACAAAGGAAAAAGAAATTTTAAAAAAGCCTTTCTTTTCATGCTTTTATTTCATTTGTATTACTGTGAGAGTAGTCAAACACTGGAACATAGTGCCCAGAGAGACTGTGGCATCTCCATCTCTGGAGATATTCAAAAGCTGTCTGGCAATAGTGGGCAACCAGCTAGAGGTGACCCTGCTTGAGTAAGAGGATTGGACTGGATGATCTCAAGAGGCTCCCCCAACCACAACAACGCTGCGATTCAGTGAACTAGGACATCATCAGGACAGGCAAAAATTTCTAGCCTGTTTCACTGACTCCATCTCTCATTTTAGCCACAAAACCAGAATCTTTAAATGTTGCTAGCACACTTCTTGTACCCTTGAAAACATCATCTACAATTGATGTGGAAGTTGTTTTCTTTTAATTCCAGCTTTCATGTCTTAAGAGTATGTCCAAGCAATACGACTTGGAGATAGTGGCCTTTGTCTTCTCTTTCAGCTTGCTGACCAGCAGAATAAACAAGCTCAAAGGGGAGCCAAACTCATATTGATTCCTGCATCCCAGCAGACCTCTTTAGCCCTCACCTATGTCCATATAGGTAGCTCTTTTGCATTCCATCAAAGTCTCCTTCTGGATATCTCTATTAGAACTTAAACTACAGTTGACAGGTGTGTTTCACTTCAAAAGAACCCACATATAAGCAGGTTCAGGCTGTAAGCCTGAAATCTTTCCTCACATTTGGCTGAGGAACATGGCAAGTCATAAATTGCAGGGCATCTACAAGAATCTTTGTCAATTCATTGAAAGCATCACTTGCTCCATTAGGTATTTATAAGATTGAGAATTGCACTGAGTTACGCTTACGTTCATCACACTACAGAACATAGTGAAAAGTCCACGAAATGTATTTAACTCCCAGCTTAGAGCAAGAGGAATGAGAGTAGCTCCATTAAAAGGGACCCCATTAAAACTTGATAATGCAATCCCTCTCCCTTGCCAATTACACTAACAGTGCTGAGTCTCATCATTCTCTGGTGTTTAAAGAGCACTAAACAGGCTTCCTATAGAAGATGATAGGAGAAACACCCTGAACCTTTATGTTAATGCATCAGTCGTGGTTTATTTTAGTTTTGAAGAATGTGGTTAGTGACTCACCCTGCCGGATAAGCAACGAGGCCAGTTCTGGGGTCGCAGGCTAATCCTCTGCCTCCCGACACGGTTATGCCCAACACCTTCTCCAAAGTCACCTAGAGCACATGAGAAAGAAAACAAGAAGTACCATGAAATGTGAGTGCAGCTCAAATAGATCCATAATACAGATGCTGATGGTCTGGTTCAGACCTGGTTTCCTGGTTCCTAGAAATCCACTGAGACGCACCCAGGCACAAAGGCAACCCCATTCAACTTTCAATACAGGCATAGGAAAATACTGCTGGGGTACAGAGAAGAAGTTATCGACCCACTTATTACTTTCTCTATGCCAGAACATTGCAAACAGAGGACTGCAAGCAGCAGATAGTACTGGTGAAAAGCTGGGATGCACATTCATCGACCACCGATTCCCATCCTCCCAGTAAGAGCAACTATCTCTGGATATCTCTAGAGATAGCACTGTCTCTAGAGCTTGGCTCTTTCCTGAAAACTGTCTCCAGGTTGACCCAGTCTCTTTGTTGCCTCCATCCAGTAGTAGGTGGTTCAGCCTGGTCCCAGCTTCATATTCCTAGGAACTGAATAGTCAGTTTTTCCTGTGGTGCTTGAATTGGAAATCACAACTAGTGGTCGAGGGCACCCCTTGCCAGGAACCATGAGACAGAACACCATAAACATTCACAAGCCTGCTGCATACCAGTGACGCTTGCAAGAGATGGTTATCTAAAATGTCCCTCAGGCAAAGATTTCAACTATTTCTAGGAAAAGAAAAGAAATGCAACTGGGAACAGCTACTTGGAAGATACAAAGGCCTCTGTGGTAAGAAGCTGATAAAAGCGAAAAAAAACAAAATAGGAAGGACCGGTGACAAATGGACACAACACAGTGTTTCAGGGAGCACTCTCTGGTAGAGAAAGCATCAGAATTCAGTGATTACCCCAAAGCAAAAGGTTGCAGTGGGATTACACTGCACAAAATCTGATTTGTGGCATGAAAGGACTCAGCCTCTGAGCACAAACCAGTTCTCAGCCCTGGAGCCGTTCTGACCGACACAAAATTATTCTCTTTCCTTTACATTTGCACAGCTTCATTTTATTTATTATATATTTGATGCATACATTCCTCCTCAGCACTGCTGTCTGTGCCATACTCAAGGATTTTACTAGGTCACGGTCTTCTGTTTTTAATTATCATCATCTAAGTTATATTTGGTTAAGGCCTTAGGGGCATGGACACAGCATAAGAAGTTACTATTGCAATAATTACTACTGACTTTAATAGCTGCCCTGAAGACGAACATCTTGCATTTATAGCGACGCGGGGCACAAAAGGCAGGGGCGGGGCAGGTTTCCCACGCCACCCTGACCACATACCTTACCAGATCCGAGGAGTTCGGCTGCAGGGTGAGACACAAGGACTCACCGAGCTCGAGGCTCGGGTTACTAGGTAAGGGACAGAAGTAACCTCACACAGAGAACCACCTTGATTCAGCAGGTAAAGCAGGGCTGAGGTGTCACCACTTAACATGAACCGTCCATGATTTCAGCTAGTTCAAATTTGGCTTGCCTTAAAACCAGTGACGTGGAAAGTGGAAGATTTCATATTCCAGGCTCTGGAACAACTTGGTCTTTTTTTCCCCTCTTATAAATAATATACCCCAGGTACTTTGAGACATTATGAGAAAACACCAAATTGTCCCCTTCCCTTGCAAATCGAGAATCTCTGAAAACGTGGCTTTTACAAAACTCCACTGGATTTTTGTTAAGTAAGAACATGCAATAAAAAATGCAGTTACAAATCCACCGATAAAGAAAGGAACAAGTTTTGTTTCAACTTAATATTGGAACAAAAATGAGGGGGTTGGGGAGAGGAGTGGGGAAGGCCAGGAGGATATCCACTCTTCCAGACTTGTTAACAATACTTCAAAACCCACATCTTTTTAAAGCAGCCTCAAAAATGAACAGAAAGAACTCAATGCTTCTTCTGCTGAGATTCTGGCTCATATCAGCAGTTCCCAAACCAGGAGAGGTTTAAAGTTCTACAGAAAATGCAGTCTTGACAGCAGAGGAGGAAGTGGAAGAGACATGTGCCATTCAAGTAGTTCCATCTAGATACGGCACCAATTACTTGATGTTGTCAGCAAACATCAATTTAGCAATGCTGTGATTACACTGCTCAGCACAGGCTTTAGCTCAGTCTGGCTGTAATTGCCACTATCCTAAAAGGCACTGCGTGACCTTGACTATGCAGATATTCAGCAGCAATTCAGCAACCTACTTTCACCAACAGGTATGTTTTTGCTCTGCAAGGACATTTATCAAGCCTCTCAGTGCGCAGTCTTACACCACAGCTGAGCTGATCTTACAGCAGCCTGTCTTGGAGAGGACAGTTCCTTCCTCCCTCATCCTACTCAACCCAGTGAGACACCCCTGCCACCATTTCCCTCACTCCAGACAGCCCTGCCATGGCAATTACCTGTCCAGAAGGCCAAACCAGCAGAAAACCACGTTCTACTTTTTATTTTCTATTTGTTTTCTGTTTGCCAGCCTAGGGAAAACCACAGGAAGCCCAAATTGAGAAAAAAAGAAAAAAAAAAAAAAACCAACCAAAAAAAAAAACTTACACCCTTTCCCTGGCAACTAGATCAATCCAGCTGCACATCCAAAGCCCAGCCTGACCCCTCCAAGTCTTTAAGAGGAAGAGAAACCAAACAGGAGCACTACCTGATTTGTCTTGACACTCTCACCTCCTCAACACCAAAAAGTCACCCTTACTCCAGCCTCCTCTCTCACTCTAGAGTCAGTGGAGGCCTCCTGCTGCTCTGCCAATAGACCTTTTGTGGCAATGCTAGGATGTGGAAAGTCTACCTTTCTCCTATGGTCAGCACATAGCTTGACATAAAAGGAGTAGCTCAGTCTTCCAGTCTAATTATTTTACTGTGAGTGAGTATCTCCTGGCCTCCAACAGATCATTTGTTCCTCTGTAAAAAGGCAACTGTCAAGGCCATATCTCTGATATTGACAGACCAAGTGCCACAGAAACAGATCTCTAGACCAAAGACTCATAACTAACTTTCTCAAAAAGGCTTCCCCTCTTTTGCTCCCAGTCTTAACTTCAAAAACTTTCTAGTGTAAAGAACCTGAAAGGCAACCCCACAAAGCTTACCCAAAGGCATCACCTCCACATGATAATACTTGAGAATTAAAACCAACTTGCATCGAAAAGGAGTGCATATAAATTTAAAATGCGATCTTATGAGACTTGTGAGCTCCACTCCCACCAACCCGCCCCCAATACACCACAGCTTTACCCCTATGACCAACTTCCAGACTAGGTGACATAAGTGCAAGAGATAGTCACTTTGTCACAAAACTTTAGAATGGAAAACATTTCAGAGAAAAAAAAACAACAGGTAACAACACAGTATGGACTGTATTCTTCTCAATTTGCCAGCTAAAACAAATGAATTCTTAATATGGTTAATTAGAGCAAAAACACATCAACTTTAACTTCCTAATCTGGAATTTTTTAAGACTTGTCAGCAAAGAGCCGATCTGTCGATACATGTCTGCCATTATCCCACCTCCGAAGTTACCACTTCCTCCTGTGGTAAGGGCAGTCTCCCAGTCCTACACAGCCATAAGCACCGCCATTCATACAAGTCTCCCAAGTAGTATTTCAGCACATCCCAGTCAGAAATACATTATCCTGCATTCCTTCCCGAGTCTGATCTGAGCTAACCACAAGACCTGGAGAGTTCCCCCGCAGACCTGAGACACTGTTCATTACCAATAGCTCCTATGTTTGCCCAATTTGCATCCTGCAGTTGTCAGACATGTCATTGCTTGCTCAGGCCTTCACAGGCAAATAATGGGCCACCTCAACACCCTCATCCAAACCTGGAAACAACTGCAAGATTGAACCTGTCATTTGTACCTAAATTAGAGGCAGGAGAGGAGGCTGACGAGCTGCATTTGTTACTTCATCTTGAGGCTTCTATTAATAGCATTTGGCACTTTCAGTCAAGGTTGTATATGCAACTTGTGAGAGTTACTGAATCGATCCGCAGACAAAACACTTTTGCAGCTCATTTTGCACTGCTACTATGCTATCTGGAACCATCCCATCTCCATTCCTTTAAGGTCAACTTTTATTCAAATTTCAAGGCTCAATACACACTCTTAGGCACCAAAACCTGTGCAGCTAACACCTGTCTTGCAAAATCTGATATCCAGCCATTTTACAGGCTTAAATCTAAATTTGGTTACTTGGAACTGCACAAACGTGTGAAGAAATTTTAGTGCCTAAGCAGATCCCTTACCCTGTTCCTTCCACGTCAAATCCCAACACCATCAGACAGGTAGGACCAAGCCAGCAGAGCCCTGAATTGCAGGACTCAAGGTACCAACAGGTATTCACGGCAGCTGGGCCTTCCCAGAAAGAGGGGTCTGACTGCAGCCCAATCCCACCTGGAAGTCAAAGGGCATATCTGAGAGCAGCCCTTGCTTCCATCAGGCACAGTCCCACACAGCACATAGGGAAAGCCCTTGCTTGGGGGAAAAAGCCATGCCATCTCTGCCTTCTTACTGAGGTGCACATAATCGTTTTGGAAAGACTGATCTAAACAGCCCCAGCCAGCCACGTCTGGCTTTTCAGAAAACTCGATGTCTGACCAGCTGCTCCCAGGTCTCAGAGAGAGTTTCATACTTGCGTGAGCTCTTTCTGTTGTTTTGAGGAAGTTATCACAAACAATTGCTTCTACACGCTATAAGGACAACACAGAAATCCTTGGAGGATCAGCCCAACTCCGCCCCTCCACCCCCCCCTCCCCCCGCAAACACTTTCCTCTTTCCCATAATTTGCATTCCTTTGGGACCATCTACACTTGCAAAGCCACACAGGAGTACAGGAGACAAACACTGTGGCCTGCACATCCAGCCAGGACACTGTTAGCAAGCAGTAGTAAACACATCCAGCACAGCAATAATTTCCACCAGAACGGGTGCCAAAAGGGACAACCTAGTCACACCGACAGTCCTGCCTGACCTGTCACAGGCACTCTGCCTACAGCTGCACTGTTTCACTACTGAACCCCTGCTGCTGGGGAGGAGCTCCTCTACCTGTGCCTGTTTGCACACCAGCAGATTTATGTGGTCTACCTTCATCTTAAAGAAAGAGAGAAAAAGACATTTTCAAGAGAAAGTCATCTTTAACACCAGGCATCCCTCAAAGAGTTCTGACTGCAGGCTGAATAATGCTGCTACTCACCCCACCATTCTCCCCAGGCCAGCAAAAGACTAAGCAGGAGTTCAACCCCTAGTATTTCAGCCCCTCATCCCCACACTCATATGCTAAAGAAATTAGAGTTTTCTGATGTGATTAGCTCACCTCCTGCCTTCTTATGCTATCTTCATTCTCTTTTGGGCCCAGAATCTTATCGTTCACTACAAGCACATTTATTTAAGCATGGAAATAAAAAAGCAAAGTGTTTGAGAGGATTCGTGCTACTCTCCAGTGGTCAAAATGACAACCAAGGGGAGAAAACTGATGTTACTGGACAGGGCTGCCCACACACCCCAGTACCAACAGCATTAGGCAGGAGGCTACAGCCTGAGAAAACCATGTCCAGCAAGCAGATATGTCTGTTCCAGACTTCACAAGACTGGCCACCTTGGATCAAGAGACCAATATCTAGCCCTGGTTTCTTTTTCCATTTGCAGCCAAAAGCAAAGGAGGGAAGTCAGGAAGAATGGTATAAAGAAATGTATAGATAAAGTTTAAGAGCAGGGAAAACAAATTTGATTCTTTCTCACCTCCTGTCAGTCTTCCAGTCTCAAAATATATATTCTCCATTTTTAACTTATTTCAGTAGAATTCTCTACCATGAGCTTATCCAGTCTGTCTATGGAAGCTTAGCATTTACCACATCTTTTGGCAAGGAACCCCAGCAGTCTGGTGTATTTCAAGATGAACCATCTTTCATTATTTGTTTTAGACCTCACTTCTAATAGTTTTATTTGACGTGCCCCAATCCTTGTATGGGAAGAGACAGTGAACAGTCAGTCCCCATCCACCACCTTTAGGTGGTTCATGATTTTGTAAGGACCTATACTATCACCCCAAGTCATCTGTGTTCCAAGTACAGGAGTCTTCACTAAGTCACTTTATGGCTCTCCTGAAAGCCATTTCATATCCTTTTTCAGTTCTTCTGTGAAGCCCCTTCCATGTCCACTATATTCTTCCTGAGATGAAGGGGAAACACAAAGACCACATGCAGCTTTCCAAGCATGGCCACAGCAAGTGTTTACAGAGCAGGATAATATAGTCTGGTTTGTTTCCCATTTTTTTCCCATTAATACCTTACTCTCAATCTGCCTTTCTGACACCTAAGATCATTTACAGACAGCAACAAAGAGGTCACCCTGCTGAACAAAGTCACAGATAAGAACTGCTGCTGCTTTGCGTTTGGAAACTTATCCCCCATGGAATGGGAAATCCTATTCCTGAATTAATAGTTTGATTTCAACGTGCCCCATTCTCTCCATGCCATTGTAAGCATTTATGATCAAGAGCATCCTCAGAGAGAGCTCTTGCAGCACAACTATTCCAATCCACTCCAGAATGGCTACTTCAATAAATGTCCACACGCAGACAAGTTCTATATTAAAAGCCTTCCCATGGGCTTATGTATAACACAGTTAACATTTGAATCCATTTAATTAAGTAGCAGCATCGAGTCAGCATGACAAGACAACATCCATCAGAGTTCATCTACCATCCACTGCACAATGTGCCTGCCCTCATCCCTCTCTCCTGCCTGAAAGGAGGCATATTAATAATGCATGTGCAAAGCCATGCGCTCCTGAAAAAGCAGAGGACATGGAAATCTCTGAGATACACGAACCATGAGGGTTACTTTGAAAAGCCTTCCCAAGTACATCGAGTAATCAGTTGTAACTAAGTAACAACATTGCACGAGAAGTGGCTACATAATCATCTGTTCTTTTGCCTTAGAAAAAAAAAAAGCCTTCGCTGGTCCACTTGAGACCCCAATGCTCTCTGGTCCGATATACTGACCAGGGAGTTCCAACATCAGGCCTGAATTTCACAACAGCACTGTGGTTTGTACGTCTGTCTCTCTACATTCTGCTCCTAGAGTTTTCAGCACCTCTGCACACACTCCAACATGTTTTCCATGCTGCTACACAGCAAAGTCGTATCAATGCACTCTGGCATCCAATACGTGAAAATGCTGAAAATGTAGCTGTACATTGTCAGCGTCAGCATTTAAGAAATAGCTGTCTATCTTACATAAGTGAAATTTGATACAGAGCGCCAAATCTCACAGCTGGCCCTGTTTGTACATCTCTGCTGCTGCCTCCGAGCCCCACCGCAAAAAACCACGTCCAACCTCCAGGGACCAGTGCACACGTTGTAGGCTCTAATCCATCGTCTGAACACACTGTCTGATCTCCTGTTACTGCTGCAGAAAAACAAAGGCTTGAAGTTTTACATTTAGTTCTGCTGAGCTTCGTTTGGCACATAAAACACAGAGCACTAATTACAGTATACTGTTCTACTTAAGGGGCTGTCAGCATTTCCACTGCAAAGCCTTCATTTCAGGGCTTTATAACACAGCTGTGAAATATTCATTTTGCACTTCAGCTTAACATGCAAAGGTCTGGCTTTGGACCAGGTTCCTCTGCCTGATATTTTTGGGGGGAGTTAGGGTTTTTATTGTTGGTCTGCCGGGGGAAGGGCTGAAGATGGGTGGATGGAATTAACTGCAGAAGATGTCTGACTTACAAAAGCACACAAACAACAAAACCACTCAGCATCATAGCTGGTTTCTGTCTCTCACCTACCCAATGCGTTCCCCTGCTTTTGTATATGCATATAGAACATGCACTTTTAAATTCCTTTTACATATATATATTTTGTATTTTTTAAAGAGGTTTTTCTATCCTCTCCCTCTTTTCCAGTCTGAGTCTTTCTTCCCTCAGCAACCAGCACTAGGAAAGAGTAAAGTCTTGACAAGCGTGGAGACTGGAAATGTTCCACCTGCAAAAGGCAACAGTAGCAAGACAAGAGCCAACACACAACCCATCCAGGAGGTCTCTGGCCCACAGAGCAGTCTTCATTTCTCTGGCTGTAAGCCTCGCCCACAGCCACCACTGCACACCCACACCAACTGTCCAGCTGACCCTCCAGGAACTACTCCAAGACCATCAAGTTGGTTTCATGCAATCCACTACACAGATATGTTCTAACATTTAAGCTGTTTCCAGCCAATGCCCAGTTTAAAGCAGTATTCATGGGGGAGAAGGATTCAGAGCTACGAACAAGCCCTCACAATCAACCAATTCAAAAAAATAAAGTGGAAGAGAAAAAAGACCCACAAAGCAAAACAAAACAGAAAAACACCTGACCAGAACATCATAGTTTGACACAAACAGCTGCCAACTCTATGCAATTTGATTTCAAGATAACCACTTTCAGAGCATCAGGGAACAATCTCCCACAACATAAGTTACGAATGGCACTCCTTGGCACAAGAGTGGCCAGAGCAGAAGCTGAAAGGTTTTGAATCGCTGAGTTACAGGAAGCATTACATTACATTTGTAAACCTGCATAAAAGCAGAGGTGGGATGGAGGGTATTCCAATGGAAGTGCTGAGCCTCAGCTCTAATGGCTCTGCCAGGTGTGTTGCACAGGGATTGCAACAGTGGTGTGCACACACTTACTAGAAATGATCCAGACAGTTGGACAAACAGAACGAATCAGGGATGAAAGTGGGAGAAAGTGAACATAAGCAACCCAGGGTCCCCACAGGCTGTCTTTCCACAGTGTGCGTGCATTTGTCCATCTCTCCACAGAGCCTCTCTTGCCTGCTCTCCCTTCCTGGCCTCCCCACTGTGCTGGCCGCTTTCAGTCCAATTCCAGCTGTCAGGGCTGCATTCCTGACCCATCAGCCCCAGCTGTCAGGAGCTACGTGCTGAATCTGCACTCTGCCTTCTTCTTCATGCACCTGAAGAAAGGCAGTCCCAGGCAGGCCATAAATACCATTGCATAGCCCCGGGGAGTGGGTGGGAGGCTATTAAAAGCCTCCAGGAACCATAGTGAGGGAACTTAGAACTGGCAGCAGAACACACCTGCAAGTGTTCCTGTGGCCTGCAAACAGGACATGTAGAGGGTTAATTTCCTACCAGCTTCTACAACACAATCTAGCCATCACTAAATAATTATCTTCTGTTTCTTCATTTAACACCAGCCTGGACCACCAATTTTCTCTTCCCCACCCCCACACCAAGTTCAATTTCTTCCTAAATACTGCAGGGATGAGGAGAAGCCCACGTAACTTCACCTACTCTGGCTAAAGGCATGACAAGCAGCAGTTTCTCCTCCTTCTACAATTCAGTCATCATTCTCACTGTAATAGCAACACCGACTCAGATTGTCATGTGATTTCACAAAACTTTCTGAAAATCTGAGCTTCAGAGATATAAGTGTGGTGAAGGAACAAGGACAAAGTGTGTGGAAATTGTCCACCATTGTCAGTGTTGTGATGATGCTACTTTGACTCTGGTGTGGGAAATTTGTTTTTGTTGATGTAAGCAAAATTTGTGAAGACTGTGTGATGAATGCATGAAATGAATGTAAAAAGAAAAAGCAGCATCAAACAGGTTACAGGTATTGCTGGCACATAAAGAGTCAATCCTGATTTGTTCCAGGCTAAGCATCTGCACACAGAGTCAATCGGACCAGCTCCACAGGCAGTTAAGCCCCTTGGAACACAACAGAAACACCTCTGTGTGGGCAGGCTTCAAAGAGACCCTTCCTTGAGCTCTTGGCACCTGGAATTCTGCAGGATCACTCCTTCACAAGAACCAGATTTTTCCACTTTGCAAATGTGCATTACTTTTTCATAAGGAAAGAGAGCAGACAAGATACCAGACTTTACATAGGGCATTGCTTTTGCCCTCCCACATAGGCAATTTGTCCAGTGATTTTTTTTATTTGTAGTAGAAGATGGAACCAATTAGCCTTCCCCTGCATCAAGAACTACCCATACAAGGATTAGGTACAAAGGCAAACTTGCAACACTTCCCTAATCTGTCCCAACAGTGGAGATCAATGGAAGCAACTTCTGACTTTCTGGCAGTCTTACATATTGGTCTCCTCCAAATCCATGCACAGAGGCCTGAATATAGGCAAAGAAAGTGCTTCAGTGAGAAGAAATAGAAAAAAAAACCACAAAAAAAACAAAAACAAAAAAACCCACCCCAATATAGCACCCTTGGGCAGAGTTTCAGTTACTCATATAAGGGTTTGAAATCAAGCAGGAACAAATGGTTCTCTCAGCGTAAGGGTCACTGTTCATCATCATTAAACATCACTTCCCAGATAGGAAAGGCTCCTTCCCCTCTGTTTCGGCCAGGCTTTAGCACTCACAAGCAAGAGACAAGAAAAAGGAAAACAGCCAAGCAGGAATGTGGGCATAGGCTGGCAAGGCTGCTCCCTCTGTGGCTCTGCTGAAGTCCCTCCTCTTGGTCCCAACCCTGAGCCAAGCCTGCTCCTAAATGCAAACAGGCAACGGTTAAAAGTCCACAGCTTCTCGGGCATACACTCCAAGGAAACCGTGGCAGCACCACATAATTCTCGACTCTGGAGAAGTCAAACACAGGGGCCATAACACAGCACTTCTAACACTGATACCGTCATGGCAAGGAGCTCCCTCCTAAATCACCTCCTGCTGAACTCTATAAACAATGCATACATTCAAACTAAACTTGGACACAGGGAAGACAGACTGAAAGAGAGGGAGCAGAAAGCCTTCCCCACAGTTAACCCTGCTGAGGGGAACCACAGAAGGAAAGCCACATCTCAGCACTTCAAGAAAAGCATCATGTTACAATCTCCTTCCCCTTAATTTCTTCTCTGGGGCTTATTTTTGGTATAAACGGATCTGTGAACTGTTTGACAAGGCTTGGGAGGGAACTTAGTGGTTGATCTTGAGTCCAAGAGTAGAAACACACAGAGCTATGCAGGGTGAAGAAAAAGCCTTTTGATCAGCCTGCCTGAGGCAACACACATAATTCATTTGTGATTTCTTTATTCATCCATGACCCCACGCCAAATCAATTAATTTTTATCCTTCACCAGTGATTTACACAGCCATTCTGAAAGTCCTAAAAGTCTTTGACTGCCAGATCTCACCCCTACCTACCCAGCCTGCATTGCCATGAAGGCAACTATGCCTTCTAGAGAAGGGCACAGCTGTAGAAAGCCTTAAAGAGACGGTAAGTAGTGTCTTAAAGAGACTCTCTGTATGTAAAAGCCCCACCTTTTCATGCCCAGATTCCTTACACAGAGCAGGTATCTGTCCCTGCCATAGGAGGTCAGAGAGCTCACCTCTCCTGATCCTGAAGGATCCTGCCTGTAACACTCGAACTGCCCCAGGACTAAACACCTTGTCCTCGCATGCATGCATCTCCCTAAGATTTCAGGGATGTTATGGGGGAAAGTACAAACTTGCATCCTCGGGGAATGAGCAAATGGTTTTGTTGTAAGCTGATTTAAATTATGTTTAAAAATTACATATCAGCAATTTAAAAGATGCTAAGATGGTAATAAATACAACAGGCAGGACAGAGTAAGCACAAAGCATTTATCACAGAGACAACATCCCTATGGAAGGAGGCAGGAGGTAAAGAGATTAGTATTCCATCTCTCCCTAAACATTGTCTGAACTATTTATTATTTGTTTCACAGTCCTTGCAAGGAGTCCCAAGAAACATGAAGCCCTCCTGCACTTGCAGCAGGCAGCAGCATGTACTCTCACACAGCTGGCAATCTACAACCAAGTATAAGAGGCCTAGGTGGCAATGCCACACAAACACTGAGGTTAAATGTCTTGAACATGCAACAAATTAGCAACAGAACTAGGAATAATCTCATGCCCTCCCAAATTCCAGCAGCTATCTACTTCATAGACCACGCTGCACCATTGCTGTACCTCCCTCCTGCTTGAGGCCAAGGACAGTATTTTTAAAGAATGCTTAAAAATTAGTCAAAAGAAAGCATGAGAGATTTCTTTATTCTGCCCAAGCCAACCAGTATATACAGAAGGAGACATTCAAGCTTCCTGCCCTGCCCCTGCCAACACTCACTGCCTAGCTCTAGGCAATCCCTTCCTGCACTCTTCCCTGCCCTCTGCCCCAAAGAATAAGCTTCTTACAGAACAGACTTTATCAGCATCTTGCCCTTCGTGCATCCTGGAATTAAGAAGCTCTTCACATCCGTCCATCAGTATGCATATTGAGCACCCAAGAGATTTGTCCTGTCAGCCAGAAAGAAGACCATGACCCCTCAGGGGAAGCAATACATGGGAACATGGGCCAAAGATTGAGAAAGCAAACTGGAAAGAACAGTACAAGTATTGACTTCCATCATCTGCTCAACAACCCTGCTGCCACTTCCTCCTTTTCCAGTATGGGGGAAAGCCCTTTACCTGCAACACGGTGTCCCCATCACTGCCTCTGCTGCTCAGCACAGACAACTCCAGCAAACCCACATGTGCTCACTCAGGTACACACCACTGAGCCATCTTTCTGCTGCAAAGATGCAAAATGGTACTCCAGGAGAAGCAATCATCATCCACAGTCACAGCAGATGCAGAATTCAGTTTAGTCTTTTCCAAACAGTTCAAATTTCTTACAAGCTTTATGACCTAGACCCAGCATACCAAAGACCTGAATACTCTTCCTGTAAGTCAGCAGCTAGAAACACCATCGATCCTCCCACTTTTGCACACACACACACAGAGGAAACCACCACTAGACAACAAACCACAGAAAGACAAAAGGTTATAAAGGTAACTACAAAGCAATCCTAAACAAACTCATTAAGTCATTCATTCAACTCAAATTCCTTCTTCACTTACTCTGCTCTTAAATCACTTCTTCCTGTGATTTTTCCCAAGCACCTTTTCAGTTTCTTTTCCTGAAGGAAACAAAGTCTGTAAACGAGGGCTACAGTAGTCCAACATAAGCTGACATATTTGAGTAGATGTTAAAGGTGACTTAACAGGGAAAAAAAAAAAGAAAAAAAGAGTAGGCTGCCATCAAAGTCCCCTAAAACCCAAGGCAGTAGCACTGGAAAAGAAGTCTCTAGCTTGCATTTAGGCTCAGGAACATGGGTAACTGATAGAATTACCAAATGTGAGAACTGAGGAAGTAAAACCCTACTCAGAGGAAACAATTTTTATCCACAGACTTTAAAAACCCTTGGTTTTGTTACCATGTGGTTTCTGCCATATTTCAAGAACACAAACCTTTGCAATAACCACCATTTCTTTACCGCTCTTGTTTAGAAATTCAGAAAGCCCTAGATCCAGGCACACAACTAACTCTTGTTGCTTCAACACTTCACAAAGCACTGCTGCTTCTACATTTTTAGTTCTTAGCAAAAATTGCTGTTGTAAAAAGCAGAATGCAAAAGTAGGGATTACGGAACTCCATAATCTCCATTCAGCAGAGAGGCAACATTCCTAATTTCCTGGTAAATAGCTTTAGACACATTCACCTACCCAGAAGCATTTAGCAGAATCTGCCTGGATAAGAAATAACTTTGAGTGACACATGTAGTTCAGAAATACCTGAACTACAGTCCTAAGTACATTTCTGCAGTTTAAACAAGGGAGATAATAACCAGGCAAACACTTGAAGCCAAAGCAACACAAGAGAGAACATCCCTGCTGACTGACATTTGTGCTGAACCACTACGCTAACCCTGCTCAAACTGTATTTTTCTCCAGCAAAAAGAGAGCTATAAAGCTTCTATGCAGCTTGTGTCCCCTCTCTGCTGCAGTGCATTGGCAGAGAGGTAGTGGGCAACTGCTGGATACAAGTTTTACTGTCACCCCTGCACCAGAACTAGCTCCTGCATGAAGCCAGGCTGCAATTCCCCTCACCGAACAGAGAAGAGGTGTTGGAGGAAATGAAGCTGATGGCCTGTCAGAGTTGAAAGAACACAGCTGATAATTTGGACTCTTAAAAAATAATGCAGAAAGAAATGATTGTAGAATTGTTTGTGGAGCACTGAACCCTGAAAATGTTCCCACATGTACACAGTCTTGTCTCTCTTCTTCTAATTGCATCAGTCTGTTTAAGAAAACGTAAATGTTGCTGCAGGTTGATGCCTGCAATAGAGCACTTGGGAGACAATACTGTGTAAGGATCTGTTTAAAAATTAGCCAAAGACAAAAGAAGTACTTAAAGATGGAATTAAGATCATCCACAAGCAAAGACTAAAACTGGCTGCTCAGCACTTATCAGCACTTTCTGCTATTTCTACAGAGGTCACTTCCTACATTCCCTTTAGGTGAGATACAAATCTGTTAGTGACAGAAAGGACCACAGAAATTTGCACAATCTGCCACAGCACCCAAGCTGACCGAGCAAATACTTGCACTAAACAACCTCAACAAAGAACCAGAAAGCTACTTCTAAACTGCAAGAGTTATGTTTACAAGCACTGCTTGGGAGAAGTCTTATGCACAACTCCCCATGGTTCAAAAGATGATAGCAGCATTCCAATGAACCTGTGAAACCACAGACGATGCCGCTCCAAAATACTGCTCCCTACAATGTGTCACAACATGATGATCAAGGCAGCTCCACAGGTACCCAGACTATCGGTTGTCTAATAGTTTGAGGAGGAAAACGTCTGACAGTTCAAGCAAACTCAGCAACAGCTCTGGAGTCACAAAAAACCATGATTGTGACAGACCAAACTCTGTGGTGCTGGGCCACCAGGTTGCTGCAAGCTGAATCTTACGGCATTTCTGACAGATGTTCCACCACAAGAGAAAAGAGCCGAGCAATCTTCAAGCAGGAAGCCAATGCTCCTAAGTACTCATGCTCTTCCTCAAAGGCATGCCATATGGCATTTTGTTGGTGCTTTAAGCCACCTTCAACAGCCTTTTCCTCTGAAGACAGAGTATCTGGGACGTCTTCTGGAACCAGCTGTAAGGAAGGGAAGCCCTGGGTCTACCACTTTCTTCTATTTATACCAACAACATTACTGCAACAGTTCAAACATATTTTATATATAGCTCTGTGGCTTATTTCCAGGCAGAAGTAACTCAATGCTGGTGTACATATGTTTAGACCACAGCAATTGGAAACAATGTCCCATAAACTTTGTTAACTGCTGCTCTACTGTAACCAGAACAGGCTCTACAACTGCAGAAACACAAGCCATGACAGGAAAAAAAAATTTAAAAGTTATCCACCCAGAAGCTAAATAAGCCAGTTGCCACCTGCACAGCACTGACAGACTTCCACTGTAGCCCCAACAGATTTATAGCTGTAAGTTAACAGCCAGCTCTTGTCACATCAAGATATAGTGTCTGACTGCCAAGACACCACATGGAGGTGACCAGGGTGTGGGCCAGCATAAGGGCAGACATGCAATACACAGAGCATCTGCCAGTATCCACTTGCACTTTGTAAACTTAAGAGTGGACAAACAGAAGATAGTTAGATTCGCACAGATCTATTTGCAAACGCTATACTGAAAATATCAGCAGTGCTACCCTATTTTAATGAGTCTGACTTGAATTCAGTACCCATAAGCTCACACGTTGAAAAGAAACAAGAATGGCAAAGAGCAGGAGCCCCAGCCCAAGACCCAAAGGGTACCTACCTCAGCACTGGTTGCAGGGGCCTCAGTGACATGTAGATAAGGAAGACACTTGCTAGAAACCTCGCAGGTTACTGATGCCAGTGCTGAGCCCAGGCTTTAACACGACCTCAGGTGAGCCAAACTGCAAACAGCAGCCCACATGTAGAAAAGCAAGAGGTGATAATTACCATGCCTTTCATCAGACTGTCCCTCTCTCAGACTTCCAACACAGCCCTGTCAGTCTTTCCAATACACATAAAAACAACCTTTCATCACATTTTTCTCTGCAACAGCTAAATACCAGGAGGGTGGAGGGGAGACAGATATGTTATTAATATGTTTTTTAAAAAAGCTTGCCTTTCTTTTGCCTGAACCCAACGGGACTGAACTTTAAAGAGGAGGAAAGCATAATCAACACTTCAGAAGTATCTAAAAAGGCACAGCACCTTTGGTTACGAGAAGTGGAAAAGTTACTGGCCACCATCTCAGGCCTCTGAACAGACAGGCATCTCTTCTCCTGGGGTATAAATAACCTAGCTTTATTCCTGCATAAACCTGTTTGTAACCTCAGGGATGGACCTGCCCTTCCTGAACATGCCAGGTCAGCATCTTGCATAGATCAGAGGAGGCTCTGTCACTCTGTCAGGGAGCTTCTAGATGGGGAGAAAAGGGGAAACCAATTTCAGGGATGATGATAGGGGCACAAAATAAAAATAGAATTTCTCTAGTTAACTGTTTATTTGGGGGACATGAAACAGGGAAAGAGAAACAGTCTCTGTTCCAGGCTTCACAGGACTGGCTAGCAACACATTCAGGAAATATGGACTATTGGACAAAGTGCAGCTGTGCTGGTCAAAACAACATGATGAAGACAACTGCATGATATACATATAAGGCATGCACACAGATACAGTTACGTGCATTAAATGAATCATCACACATAGACTCTGATCCTGCAATCGGCCACGGAGGCACTTATCTTTACATCCATGGGGTGAAATGAACTACTCACACTCATACTACCTCACCACGCGAAATTAAGCACATGCTGAAGCACCCACAGGAATAGTGCCAGAGTTTGCATTCGGTTTTCTTTTAAACCTTTCAAGGTCATCACGACTCTAAAAATGCTACAAAGAGTTGTGTAAGACTGTGTACATTACAGCTGTAACATAATACCACTGTCACGTTATAAGCAGGGGAAAAGAGCAGGCTGTAAGTTACTGTACTAACAGGCACACTAAGAAAAGTAACATACACTCAACCAGAACAGAATATGTTCTTCCTATTAAACACACACACACAGAAAAATAGAAACATAATCATACCAACCAGGCCTCAGCATTTAAGTACACTCTACAAGGCAAAACCCTGCTTGGCAGTTGTTTACAGTACTTTCCTTTCTGGGGATCTGAAAAAAGCATCCAAATGAAATCACAGTAGAGAGTGGGAGAGCAGGACATGGGACAAAACACAGGCAGCAGACATGGAAGCAAATTCCTCTTCCAGAGAGATGGCCGCAATGCATAGGCAGCATTCACTCTGCTGTCCAGAGACAAGACCCTCTCCCCAGCAAGGGAAACCACCCACTTTGACATTTTATGATGGATTTTGTTTCTAAGCCCTTCCTTCTGCCTAACCGCTTCTGCAGCTACAGAGATCACTAATGATTTATAGTTCTGCCATCTCCTCAGCATGAGAGCTCCTCAAGGCAACTAATCCCAAATGCTACGCAAATATGTTTCAGGCCCACAACTCCGTTCCCCACAACCCAGTGCAGGAATACCAGCTCGTCTCTGTCTGGACAGTTATAGTACTCTTTACACAGCCTCCTCCTCTCCTCAGCCAGGGCTGCCGGCGAAGGAGGGCACTTAGGGCCTGTTGCTCCTCCCAATACAACAGGCCCTAAGTGCCAGAAAATCTAGGAGCAGACAGAAAGATTCTTTTGCTTGCCAACAAACCTTTAGGCAGTAGGTGATGAGTGTTCCCAATTGTTTTAAACCTCTGGAAAATACTGACAGCAAAACTAAATGCCTTATTGCAACAAGCACTCTTCTTTTCCCAGGGGAACATCACATGACTGTCCACAGTGAGCAGCATTTCTCAACCCCTGGAAACCTCAGAGATCCCCAGGTGCCCTGTAAAACACTTGTCTTTCACCAAAGAGGCAGATTTTTCCAAACTAACGAGACAATTCAGTTCCCTTGGCAGAAATGCAAAGCCAGAAGCTGCCCAGTGCATCACATCCTCTACCATGGAGGGCAATGTTACTACCCAGGACAACCTGGTGGTCTTTCCCAGTCTTGCCAGTCAGCCTGCAACTTTGGTCATGAGAGTTCCACCACGAAGGTCCAGGCACTATCCGGAACAACACAGACTCTGAGCACATTATAGAGGGTTTGTCTAGACTGGGAGCTGGGTTGTCTCCTTTCCCCAAACTTGTGTTTAAACTAAGCTTCGCAGGCTCACCGAGGGCCACAGGCCCCAGGCAGTTCAAGGCCCTCCCCAGGCACCAGATACCCACAGAGCTGGAGGCAGGGTCACAGTGCCCCTTCCCAAGCACAACATAGCATGTCCACGGTCACGGGAGGCTGCAGCACCTGGAAGAAGCCAGGGCAGAAGCCGTGAATTTGCCTGCAAGCAGGTAGGCCAGGCCAGGCAATTGTGGCCTGGGTGCTGCGCGGCCCACTGGCTCTGCACCGGCTCCAGCAGGCCGTGTAGAAAGTCCTTAATCAGCCCCCTGGCCACTTTATTAACAGCCATGTTTACACACTGACACTCCTGGGCAGAGACATTCATTCCAAGGGCCTGGAGCAGCTTCAACATGCAGCAGAGATAGTCCAGGCGCTGCAGCTTTTCCCCCAGCACCACACTCATTTTTCCACCAATGGCTCCATCAAAAAAGTATTTTTTGCAGGTCTCGGACATCAAAAAGCTTACTTGCATCCCTGCTACAGAATATGGGCCAAGAACTTCATAAAGCAATGTCAATAAGCCACTCACCACAACAATGATGCACAAGACCTGCTCTTTCAGAAGTGACGGCCAAAGCGGGAAGTGGCAAGAAAGCTGAAGAAAGCTGCCTCTCACCCAGAGCACCTCACCCTCATCCTCCCCCAGCACCAGTTATTCGCACTGCTGATTGCGTGTTAATACATCTCAACAGCTTAGCTCAGGAAGCCTGTAGAGACAGGCAGCACAAACCACGGATTATCAGGGAGGAAGATTATCCTCCCGGTGCAGAGGACAGTAGAATCCCAATTCCAGCCTCAAAAGCTGCTCAGGCTTCTAGAAACAGCTATGTTCATTGAGGCCTACCACAGACTCATCAGAAATATTTGTTCATGCATTTCATTAAGAACACTTTATGCCATCTTGCACCCATTCCCCTCAATCACAACTCCCATAGCAGGGTTTGGGGCATGCACTGGGCAAACACTCTCCAGCCAGCCCTCACAGTTTGGAAAGATACACAGAACATGTCTAAAGCCTATCTGGCCATGATTCAGTCCAAGAAAACTAGATGAGTTGGGACAAGATGGGCTTAAGCAAAAAAAGCAGATCCCAAATTTGTCAGTTCCAGTCTACAGTCAGCAATGCTTTTGGACCCAGCTGCTCGAGAAGGATGACACCTCCAAAGCAGCTTTGAGACAACTGTGCTCAGAACCACTATATCTAGTTCTAAACTGGGAGATAAGCCAAACACAAGGAGTTATGCAGCTGTTTCAAAGCCCTGGATGCTGGGACAATTTGCAGTAAGTGGAAAAGTATCATGTCTGTTTTACACTGAGGGAAAAAAGAGGCTCAGAGCCAGTCTGAAGAGCAGAGCACAGGACCCAAAAATTTTAACTGGATTTTAAAAGAAAATTACACAGCTCTATTTCAAGGTTCGCTCTACCTTTACACAGTTCAGCAGCACAGAAGCACTGGTTAAGAGCACAAAAAACACCACTCTTAGCCCACACAAAGCTCTTGCAGAAAAGACCAGTATTGATGAAATATAACTGGCGGAAAGAAGTCCTTTCACTGGTGTAGCCTGTTTCTCTGAGGGACAGGATCATTCAATGGACTCTTTTGATACTGTGTTACCATTAAAACAGCTTTTTTTTGGATCTCAGCTTGGAAATTCTTTCTAGCACAGGCAAGTGCTTAGCCAAGTACACCCTGACACTCATGCCCCCTCAGGATACCTCTGACAGCATCCCTGTCCCCTCATGGTTGCAGTCACAGCATGGCCATGGCCAAAGCACAGAGCACAGTGAGTTCTGAACACCAAGACCTGCCACCAAATAAGGAGGCAGGTCTTGCACACACTCCTTTCACTCTCAGTCTTATTCAATGTTTCAGCATCTCCACCATCTAGACTGCATTAGGGACCGTGCAATGAACTCAAGCTCCTTTGGTGCAAAGCCTGGCGTGAGCAATGGTGCTTTTTTTTTTTGCAAATGAAAGCATCCCTAGTACAAACAAGACTTCAAAGGCAAGCAGCCCCTTACGTGCTACTCAAAGGTGAGCAGCCAATTTCAAAGCCCTTGGGAGACCTCAAAGACTACCACTGTTGAGCACAGGAGAGGTAGCTAACACTTCAATACTGGCACTTCAAACGGCTGCCCTGTGCTGGGCCTGTCTGTCAATAGAGAAGGGCTTCTGAAGAGGCAGCACTGTTTTTCACAGTGCCTACCTTGGAGAAAAACAGGAGCAGGAAGCTTTACAAATCTGTACCCTTGAACCCATGGACACCACCATGAAGTTACTTTCTCCTTTCAGAAACTCCTCCATCTGCCTGCTCTCAAGACATTTGTTAATGTTATGACTTTACTATGATACAACCTCTGATAATCTACTTCCTTCCAGAGAAAGGAGTCTCTCTGGATCCATGATGGGGGAAATTTCAGACTAACTCTGCAAAGTGTCAGGGAGATGCAGAAATTAAAGAAGCATCACTGTAAGAAAGGAATGTCTTTGTTAAAATTTCATCGGGTAAGAAATCTCATATTAGTTGTTATAGCACATTAGCCATCTTGACCAACTGTGAATTTTAATACTGTATTTGGGAGAACAAGCAGGTCTAACTTTTATTGCTATTGACTTGGAAACTCTGAATACACCAGCAGTTCACAGTCTTCTACAGTACTATTTTCAATCAGTTTCCTCACAGTAACTAACAACAGTACTGGTCTCCTGGGACACCAGCAAATTTACAAGGCTTACTGGGGTTTCCACAGCTCTAATTCTTATGGAGCTTAATCTGCTTGAGCTTGTTGGAAAGTCATCATCGCCAGAGCTACTGAAATCATTAGTGACAATGGGACCAAGTCAGCATTTGCAACAGCACAATTTGGGGACTTTTAAGCAAATAATCTTAAACGAACACAAGTCCCCCTCACATGGGAGAGGTGAGAAACATCCCTGGTAATGTGCAAGAGGTTGGGCTTTGTGACTAAGGCTAGGACTTGGCCTTAGAGGATCAAGATTCGATTTCTAGGTCTGCCTCAGACTTCCTGTGGGAGTTTGGAAAAAAGCATGTTCCATTCCATCCATACCTTTAGTTTTTTAAGCCTGAAGCTCCTCTGGGCTGGGTCTACTTTAATCCATCCGTCCAGCACTCACCAAAGCAAGGTAGAGAGATGGGATGCTCCTGCAGTCTATGGTCATACAAATACTAGCAACGAGTCACCTTTGCATCGATATTTTTGAACACAGATCACACAGCACAGCTGATTACAACAGCTGCAGGCCTCAGTTCCATTTTCCTTGCACAACACACGAACGTGCTCAGGGCAAGGCTGAGCAGCCCTGTCGTGAAAGGAAATAGTAAGAGGGTTTTCTGAATTGCAGTTGCCACCCTTTGGTGGGTACAGCCTCAGCAAAGCCCGCAGGGTTTCAGGCACAGGGACCAGCCCACATCTGGAGCTGGGAACCAGAGCAGCGAGCGTGCCGCAACCCTGCTACACACATACCAGAGCCCTCAGAAACTTCCAGCTATGCGGAGGCAGGTACATCAGGCACAAACAGAAGCCTGAAGTAACTGAAACTGGGCTTGGTGATAGTTAATTATTCAGTCCTTGGCTGGGATCACTCAGCATTAATGTCAGGGCTAAGCAGTGTTTGAGTGCTATGTAAGCACCACTCCTGGCACCAAACACCAAAACCTTCGAAAAAAGCCAAAGAGTAGCTAGTATATGTTGTCCGCTTTCATACTCAGAGAAAATTGTACCAAGGCTAATCAAGCAACTTCTTCCTAAGACCTGATCAACAGGAAACAAAATATCTACTTCAATTTTCCAGGCCATCAAAATGCTGACCACCACTTTCTCAGCCAGAAATTGAGGTGGTGCCCTGTAGCTACTTCCCACTAGACACAGAGGACAGTAAAATAACATACAAGTCATTTCACAGGTGCTTGCAGATCCCTGACGATAGAAAATCAGATAGTTGCCCAGCCTGGTCTGACTCCCAGCCATCACTTCAATTGTTCTGCCCTTCTGAAACAAATGAGGTGATACACCACAGGCAGGGCCAAGCATGCAGCTAGTGAAACAGATGGTACACTCTGAAGGAGGTCTCTTTCCACTGTGTCTGAGGATGCCTTTCTCCACCAGCCCCCTCAGCACCACAGCAAACAACAGCTCTGACTAGCGAGCAGCAAATGTACCGCCTGCAACACCTCTGACCAGCCCTGACCTCCATCCCAGCCAGGTCCTTGGCAAACACTACAAGCTTCACAGCCCATGGGCAAAAGGGGGGTTGTGTGCACAGCCCACCCAGCACAGCAGGGACAGTGGTGTAAAACCTGCTTACGAGCCTCTCCAGCCAGGTTAGCCAAGTCCCACATGCCCTCTCAGAGGATGCAGCTCATCTGAAGGAGGTGAGGAACAACATTCAAGGCAGGACCACGGCAGCTCTGAAAGGCTATCCAGGTAAGCAGTGCATGACCATCCACAGGAAGCAAGAACCATATAAACCCACTAGGCAAATGACCTGTTTTGTGTTATTTATGCGGACTTCACCCCAGCACATCATCATGCTTCCCCTGCCACGGAGATGTCTTCCTGCTGTCCTTCACAGTAAAGACTGCACATGATTTAGGGGTGTATAGAAGGATGGATCTTGCCAGCAATCTTGCCTCAAGATTGGCAGGAAGTATAACAGTGTTTTATGGATACAACTCCAGGCTACAAGACCAAATATGTTGAATTGTTATATGCTTTTATATCCACCATACTTCAAGAACCAAAGTCAACTGGCACTGCAGTTCACCAGCAGAAAAACTCTGGCTTTGATATGCTCTGCATTATGTAAGCCACATTTAACATTCATGTTTAGACCAGGGGAGCTAGCCAGATCACCCTGTATTTTCAGGACAAGGCATATCATTCACAGAGTGAAGAATGGAACAAGAAAACGCTGTGTGTGAAACTATTAACAAATACAGAGTCATCCTAAGCACCACATATCCGAGAATGGAATGGGGGGGACCAGAGCAACCCAGCAGGGAAGCATTCAACCCCTGAGCTATGACACTCTCAGTTGTTCTACTGACTCTACAGACACACACATGCCACTGAAATGCAGGTCTGGCTACCGAGAAGCCAACCAGCCTTCGTCCTGTACTTTAAGGGACACTGTTATAAGCCTGACCAGAGACAGACGTGAAATCCCTTCTATCTCTGGACAGCAGGCCCTAAGCTGTTGAAGCAATTGGGTGTGTTTAGACTGAGCAGTGCAGAGCTGTGAGAGAGATCCCTAGCTATCAACTGGGGTCAAGCAATACTCATGGATGTTGAAGCAGAACAGGCACAGCAGCTGACAGCCAGACCAGGGTTAGATGCATTCCCTCGGCTGCACTGGTCCCAGAGATGGCGGGCCAAGCACTGCTCAGACTGCAGTGGAACAAAAAGGGTGAATGGGGCAATAGTGCACGCACCATCACTTTCCGGAAGACCCTTCCAAAACCTGCCAAAAGAAAAGCCTATGTCAGCATCGGACAGGCTGCTCCCGAACTCACCCACACAGTCAGGCTGCTCAGCCCCACATCCAGCTCCCTGGGAACCCAGCAGGTTTTGCTGCTGCACGACCAAGTTGCTCCCAAAGACTTACAAAGAATCCCACTCTGCAACAAGCCTTAGCTGCACATGAAGTGATTTAATATGAGGTGATGATTTTTGATGCATTTATATCAGTGAAACAAACTTGTGTGGTTTTTGGTTCTGTTCCAGTTCAGGTTCAGCAATTCTCAGCTGATCCAGTTAAGACTGGTAGTCGTCTAACACTGATTCATGTAGGAAGCCACAACATTTTCAAACAAAAACGACGGTGTGCTGAAGGCAGGAAGCTACAGTCAGGCCAGAAACATTACTCCATTCTCCTGTGTCCAGGACAGTCTGTGGTCCTAGACAAGCCCACCAGCTTCTAAGGGGATTAAGAAGCTGGAGAACTTTGTTGGGAATGACGAGACATGAGGGGTCTGAAGCTTCCATGGATCTGCTTTCCTCTTAAATCTGCGCAAGCTCACTGGCAGGACACAGAAGTACTTGCTTCTACTGACTTGCAGCAAGAGCAGACCATGCCTCACCAAAGGAGGACAGGAAACCCCGTCCCACCAGGAGCAACTTAGTCAGGGCTCATTTTCAGAACAAAAGCTCTCAAGAAGGTTTTGCAGAGCCACCCAGTCCAACCCAGCATCGCGAGGCAGGAACAGGCACTCCAGCTGCACATGTTTGCATGCCACTTGGAGAGGAGAGAGACCACAACACAACAGTTCCCTGCTGAATGACTTCCTGCTGAGGAATTCAGGTTTTAGTCAAAGCACTCTTTTAAGCAGGCAACTTGAAATATTTCTGGTTTAGAAAAAACAGGAGAGATCAAAGAAACCAGCAGCAAATTCCAAATGTGTTTCTTTGATACACTGGCTTCCCGTTTCAGGGAAAGCCTGTAGCAGGTTTTGTAGCAATTTGTTTCTACATTGACATTCACAATCTGATTTGACTGAGGATACCCGCACACACCACCCCCCTAAAACAGGCACCCGTTAAAAAGAGGTTTATATTTACAAGTGTAGAGCTCAACAATACAAACAGCTCCTGCAGGAACTGTACTTGCTTAGGTACATTACTTCTGTGAGCAGAGTACTACAGCAACCAGGACATTTTAACAATGGGAGACGGGTCAGCCCTTAGCTTCCTCTCTGTCCTGATAGTGCTGCTCTGCAGGGTGACTCAAAGGCACTTAGTGCCCAGTTTTTAACCCCGTGTCTCTACTGGAATCACACGCACGGTGACCAGATGCACGGCTGGATTTCTGGCAGGGCTAGTAATCCTCTAGAAATTGAATGCAGGCCAATCAACTTATCTGAGGAAATTTTAGCTTCCAACCGCCACACCAATACATTACAAATCCCAGCAGTCAACAAGCCTTAGACTTAAGTCACAGTACTCTAGGTCTATATTGGTTCAACACAAAAACCAGAGATCTGGAGAGCACAGCAAAAGTGGATTCAAGCCATGAACATCAGAAGACACACACACAAAAAAAGAAGTCTAAACACAAAACTAGTCAGGCAGCAACAAAAATCAGGACTCCCGCAAAACAAAAGCTGTTTTCGAAAAGCAGTAACAAAACCAAACACTACATCCAATTTCTCAACAAGCTTTACTTAGAGCTCCCATTCCTTCCTCCCCTCTTCCTTTTTTTAAACGTCCATGATTATCTATCGGCTGCTCAGTTTTACTCCCGTAGAGACCTCCTGGAGCTCTACAGCAAAACCATGCATTAATTACAGCAAGAAATAAGTCCTAGTGGAAGTTACAAAACAAGTTCTCTCTTGTACAGATCCCAAGTAACACACTGCATGTCCTGCACAGCCATCATGCAAAATATCTCTACTTACCCACACTCCCCCTCCCACAGCAATGCACAAACAGGTCTCTGCAGAGCCAGCCTCCCACAGCCTGCCCACAGCCAGCCCAGCATTACACAGCTGCTTCACTGAAAGGAGCCAATTTCACAGGCCTTCTCTTCAGCACGACTAACTGCCCAAGGGGTCTGTCCCCAACCACTGAGACAGCCTGGCAAGCCTCACACGCCCAAAGGGTTCTTTAGGAAAGAGCCAGGACACTTCCCACTGGAAGGGAAAAAAAAAAAAACCAGTAACAGCTCATGGAAGTTTAGGCAGTGCCACTGAGGGTGCTTGTCCATCTCAAATTGAGCACCTGGCTGCAATAAAAACTTGAGGGACTCAGAGGGCTGTTGAGGGCTGGTTCTTCATCTACATCTGCACACGCAAAGCACAATATCATCTTCCAGGCATTAATTTAGGGCAACAGTCCAGCTCCATCCTATGTAACCAAGCAGCGTTCAGCTGAGATGACCAGCTTCATAGGCCCTTCCATGCTTCCACCTGACCAGTTTCATACAGCTCTTGGAGCAGTCATTTCTCAAAAAATCCAAGAGACAAAGATGCCTCAAAGACTCCTTTCTGCAGGTCAAAAAAGATCCTCCAAGAGTGATGTGTATGATGGTCAGTGTTAGTCCCAGGGGTTTTTACACACACACACATCAAATAGCAGACTGAAATCTTGTTTCCTGCTATTTTAGAAAAAAAGAGCTGTTTCTCACCTTGGAAAGCAGAGGAGCGTACACGTAGCAGAGGCAGCATCTCCACAAATACCCAACATATGTCAGATCTTCAGTAAAGGGCCCACTTCACCTTGCCCACTTCGGCTGGCCCACTGATGGCAGACCCTAACTCATTTGAGCTAATTCAGAGCAGATCACTTCAGGAAACCAACACCTGCACCTAATTCCTCATAATGCCAAACTGAGTCTACCAGCAAACTCCCCATCAGTTCCTTTGCATCCCACTGATTAACGGCTCTTACTAATAAGATAGACAAAATCTAGCCCTGAAACCCTAATTTGATGGTACAGAATGAATCCATGATATCTCTCCCCAGGGGCTCAGACAGCCCTGGCTGCACAGTGGGAGACAGCACAAAGGATAAAATGCAGCTCTCCCAAAAGGCACGTGTAAGGAAAGCAAAATGAAACATGTACCAGAGAATACCCAGGGTATGCAGCAGCAGATCCCAGCCCTGAAAAGGAGTGTGAAGACCACAGAGGCAAAATCAAACGCCCACCATACGTGGGGGTGCAAGTGGCTTTTGTCTCTTCCAGTAGAAGTCTGCAGAACACAGACCAACAAACTGCTCCTTAGCAACACCAACAAAGCACATTTCACTGGCAGTCCACAGGCTGCATTAAATGCACATACATGCACTTGCACACACTGAGGTCAAGCACAAGCACCAAGGACTTCCCCCTAGACAACTTTGAGGAAGCCCTGCAGGCTTTTCTCTTGCTTGGCAAGAAAAGAATACTGTGTTTCTTAGTATTAAAGAGCCATCTAAGGGAAACTCTGACCTGAACCAGAGTTCTGAGAACAGGATGTCATGCTGGGAAAAGACCATTTTTAGGTACAGTGTCATTTACTTCCCCTGAAGTTTTATATACACCCTTCACTTCAAGAGAGAAATTTTGAAGCATTACTGTTTTGAGACCAATGAATACACTTTTCAGATGTGTATTACAAGCATTTCTTATTTATTAGCAAGTCTTCACAAAAGGGGAGGGATTAAGTTTTCTATTTATGGAGACAGAGAGCTACACAAAGGCTGAGTGATTTGCCCAGGGTTACAGGTGAATCAGTGGCAGGGACAGAGCAAGGTGCCCTGACTCAGAGGCACCTGCTGTCAGCACAAGGCAATGCCACCCAGCTCTTGTGCTCCCTGAAGCCAGGCTTAAGTCATCCTCTCCTCATGATACCAGTCAATTCCCAGTGAGTGAGTGTCTGTCAGGAATTCTCCAAAACATCAAGAAGAATGATGGATTTTTCTGGTAGAACCAATTATACCCAACAGTATGGGAAATCCCAAAGCTTTCTGATACAGACTGGGTTCATATCACACAAGCAAAAAGAATGCTTCAGAAGAGGGGCACAGGCTTTAGGAAGGATCTGCAGCACAGCAGAGATCCCAACTAGAAGACAGACCAGTCACGGATCGGTTTCTCTCCATCACTTTACAGTTATACCAGGGCTCCCAAAGCAGCATTATCAGTACAAATGGAAACTTAGACAACAAAGTTAAAGCATGCTGGCTGCACCACACAGCACCCACCTTGCTGCCTATATCTTCTCGCTTGTTCCCAGGCTTGCTTCTCCTCAGCTTAATGGAAGGGGAGCGGAGCAGGTTTTTGATCCGACTTGTTATCGTAGACCCTTCGACTGACATCATCTCCAGGTGCCACGGAGGTATTCACCCCACACACAGACTGTGCCTGGGGAACGAGCCCAGGTCTGAGGCAGAAACACCGATGTGCTCAGCTTTGCTCCCACACATTCACATATCTCTCAGCGATTCTTCTCGGGAGCTCCACTCCTGTTACACTGCAAAGCTATTCACAGAGGCTGGCAGACCTTCCTTTCACAGATTCCAGAGGATCAAATCGGCAGTAATCTAAACTGAAAGATGCACCGTGAGTCAATACGATATTCACAATAAATTCTAGCCTCATTTTCTGCAAGAAATGTAAATGCAAGAGCTTACAGGGATGGAGGCAGCATCACTATTTTCAGGGGTTTCCACACAAATTATCATCCATTTAGTATCAATTAACACATCCACACCAATTCCCAAATCCAAAATTTAGATTTCGCACTCCAGTATCATCTTATGACAAAGACAAATATTCCCAGCCCTTGCTTTAACCCCGTACACATCCATTCCACTTTATGCTTCACAGCCTGGAAAGCACAATGCTGTTACTTGACTATTAAGCACCGAGTCGCAGAAGAACCCCGAGAATACACACGAGGGAGTTTTTAACTCTCACAAATCTATCTCTGTTTTAAGCCCACACAATTACATAGTGTGTGATACCAGATAATAAAGGCATATGATGTTTCCACGTCCCCCCAGCCCCTATTTATAAAGTGGATCAGGGAGGCACTTTAGCTGCTGCCAAGGATTGCAGACCCCCGGCCAACACCTTCACCTTTCCTGAAGCGCCGGTGGTGGCCGGGGGCAAAGAGGGATGCAGTCAGAGCCTGCAGTGAATTATCCTCCCGGCTTCTGTGCAAAATGGGGGCGGGGGGAAGAAGGAGAGAGAGAAAGAGACAGAAGGGGAGAGAGAAGAGAGGAGAGGAAGAGAGAAACGTCCAAGCCAGCGCAGCCAGCAGCCTCCTCCCTGCGGCGGCAGCACTGCGGGTGNGAGACGGGCGGCGCTGGCGGAGGGATCGCGGCGCGGCGGCCGGGCCGGGGCTGTGGGGGTTCCCGGGCTGGGCTGTGCCTCGAGCTGCTGGCGCTGGTCGAGCTCCGGCGCGCTCTAATGGGGACCCGAGAGCGCGGCTCCCACACAAGAGCCAAGTGAGACCCGGGGGAAGGTCAAAGGCATGTTAGCGACCCGTCCTGCCGTGCCCGCCGCCCCTGGGGCCCATGGCTGCGCCCCCCGCCTCCACCGTGCCCTGTCACCCTGTCCATCTTCACCCCGGTTGAACCTGTTACTGTGGTGTCTCTGGCAAAACGGAACGCGGGTTGGCTTAACATCCAAACTTAATATAGTAGTTCCCAAAAAATAACCGAACTACACTTGCCCTGACACCACCACCAACATTTAAGCAAATACGGAGCATCACTTGAACAGTGACACCAGAAATTTGGAAAATCGGCCCATACATAAGACAAGAGGTAGGACAACAACAAATGTAATTTAACCCATCTTGGTCTCTCAAACGGGTTGAATTGTCAGTGCAAATTAGTGTGTCTACAATTCAACCGCACTGTTTGTGGACCCTCTGACTTTCGTTGTTCCTTTCAACCACAAGCGTTTACAAATCTTGGGTGCTTCCTACCCCTTCAGGGTGGGTCGTCACACCGTGCCTGAGGGTGTTGCTGTCGCTGGGGGTGTCACAGTGTCCTCACTGCCCCACACACCTGTCTGGCCATTCCTTGGATGTGGCTTGTCACCACATCCTGCCTGTGCCGTGACAGGAGCCTTCTGGGGAAGTGACAGGGAAGGGGACCGTGGGACTGTGTGACCCTGCTGCTCTGTGGGGAGAGAGGATGTCAGCTTGTGCCCTCATAGTGTGGGACAGCCAACACTTCACATCTGGTGTGTGGATGTTTTACCGGGGCTACGATGTTCACAGAGGTGGTGTGGAGGCTGCTGGCAAAGCCAAACCCATAAGCAGCTGAGCTGAATATTCCTGGATGACCACGGGAGTCCACAACGACACAATGGCATGGTAGGGCCTCACTGCATAGGTTTCCACCTATGATGAAGTCCTGGAGCTCCTTCTCCCCTCAGCTCTTCCAAGTTTTTGCTAGGAGTCTGGCAGCCCACTGGCACATCAAGACGCCCGTGGAGTCAGAAATTTGGGCACTTGTGTGCTGGCTCCTAGCAGGTGAGAGCCTAGAAGCAAATATACGTCAGGCCAGCAAGAGGGTTGTGCCCTGGAGCTGTCTAGTACCTGTTCCCCATGGAAGAGTTCAGAAGCCACTATGCTAATTCTTGTGCTTCCCAAGTGGGGAGACAGCTGCCCTACCATGCCATGGCAGATATTAACCACATGAGAGGAGGTGGGGAGGCAGATTTCACAAGCCAGCAAGCCTGAGTAGCTGTCAGAGGGCACACATTTAGGATGTAGTTGTCTCTGTCAGCCCAAAAAGAGATTGTGTGTATCGACACTGGTCACACCACCGCCCAAAAGGGGGGAAAGGAAACCAGCCTTTTGTAGCATGGAAAAGTCCTGCTAGCCCCCTCTTCCTTAACATGCCCTGCCATTTATTGCAATTTGTCCTACGTCCTTGGAGTATCTTTCTGGCTCCCTATTGCCTACTGTGGGTGACGTGCTCCCTTTCCTGTCTTTGGTGACTGCCCTGTCTCCAGTGACTAATTCAAACCCAGAGTATTCATAGCAGCTGGAGATGATCCTTCCAAAAATACAGGCCATGAAAATTTGCTGAAGTTGAGGCAGAGATTTACCATGACAAATGATCCACACGGGTTATGGTCTTCCCCATGGTGGCCAGCACACTGCCACCATCACAGCTTGTGACTGTGTGAACCTGCACCACCGGCATTTCAGGAAAAGTTTGTTTGCATTCCAAGTGGGATTCTGAGCAGGCACAAGGGCTTGCAGGACCAGGATCTTAAGGTTTGTCCGGTCAGAAACTTGCATAAATTGGTGAAAACACCCAGAGGCATAACAGGACATGCTTCTAATCTCTATCAGTAACTTGCAGGAAGTGAATTTAAAATGTCAGTGTCTAACCTTTGATAGCTTTTGTTTTGATACACGTGCCATAGAGAAATCCGTGCTTGTTGCTGCGTCAAAATGTCATAAGGTTCTGGGAATTACGGCTTTTTGAAAGATATCAAATTTTGCGAGATTTACAATAAAATTGCAAGAGTTGGTAATGTTGCAATTGTTTTTAAAATAAAAGTTACTGAAGTCCATGGAGCTAAGAGTGTATATATAGAATCATGGAATCATATAAGTGTCTCAGCTTCCAGGCCCAGACATGGCCTGCAACTCAAGAGGTGGTACATATTAAAAGGATTATTTTAGAAAATGTGAATATTGTCCATTCTTACCAGACCTCTTGTTCTATTGCTCAATAATAGTGTCTTTTTGCTAAGGGTGAGGAGAAACTCGTGAAGGAAACCAGACCTGCTGCTGCTGCAAAAATAAAATCCCTCTTCTGTGAAGATTTACACATATGCTTAGTTTTATCCAGGCTATCAATTCTAGTGAGTGGAACTACTCACAGTGGATATGGAGTTTGAAATGTACAGGACTGGGACCTGGCACTGCACAGGGAAAAAAAAATGTAGTCAGTAGTTCTTAAATTTCTGCTGATCAACACTAAAACATCAGAGTCATCACATTTGGGAGAAACATGCATACATTTGAGAAAGAACTGAGGGATGTCTTTGAAAACAAGGGACAGCTGAGATGTACGCTTGGGAGACGCTGTTTAAATGCAGCTAGAATTGTTCCTCTTTTGTTGGAAGCTGAGCACAGCATAATGTGATTTGTGATTACAATTCTTTGTGTCTGTGAAGCGACTGAAGAGACAGGCTAACTCTGAAACATCACTGGACTTCTAAATTCACTGAAAAGGAACTGGGACAGGGAACGGATGTTTCTGATTTTCAGACTAAAGCATACTACCTTTCTAGTTATTTTTGAAGCAGCATGAAATGTCACAGTTTCTTCAGTCTGTCCTAAAGAGAAAGATCTTGCCAGTGGTTTTTAAAGAAAGTTTTTCTGCAGTTTCATTAATAAAAACACTTGCTCTTTTTTTCTTTGATCTCAATAATACAAAAGGGAAACAGGCAGGAAACACCAGTTTCCTCTAGGTATGGCAGTACAAGTCTTACCACACACCTGTTCCATTGTTAGGGGTATACAATTTTCCAATTGTAATACCAAATTTATGAAAGGTTAGTGCAAAACCCTTGCACTGACTCTACAACTACTGGAGCTTTAGCTGGACTGAAACCAGAGCAGATGATGCTCTCCTGCATGGCTTCTGTTCTCCCAGCCCTATCCTCCAATAAATACTAAACCACTTGAAATGGAGAAACTGCTTTTCACCCAGTGCCATGCCTAGAAGCAACTGCTCCATGACAAGCCTCCTGATGTTGCTCTTGCTTGTGGTGTCCAAAATAAGCTCTCCCATGGCAGCAGTCAAGCTGGTAATCTGCCGGCCAGTCATTGTGTCGAAGCTCATTAAAGGTGCGTATGTGGCTTGTGCGGGGGCAAGTGCTTCACTCTGTGCTCACCCACCTAACTGCTGCTTTCTTTTGTTGTGCCATTATTGCCTCCTCACTATTGCCACAGATTACATCTATTTCTGAACCAGGCCAGTATTTTTACAGTATGTTCCTGGAGGGCCCATCTCCGCAGGGCAGCGCCTTGACTGAGATCAGCTCATGATAACCAAAAGCAATGGGACTTTCAGCTTCACTCTAGAGATCATGAATTCTTCCTTGACATAAAGGATAATGTATAATGAATAAATTATGTCATTTATCTTTGGCGTTTCTAGCATTTGGTCTTGAATTATGTGTTCTTAAAGAAGTCTTCTGAGAGATGCCCTAAATAATGAAAGAACAGATGCCTCAACAAATTAAATGCCATATTTTTAAGCACTAGGTAATGAAGTATGTGAAAATGTTATTCTCTGTGGCAGATCCTCTGTGCTTTTCTAAGAAATTGCATTTTGAAATAGTTCTGTAATCCTATAGGGCTCCAAGCAAAAGGAACATTTTGGAAGTGATTTTAAAAAAAATTATTTTCCTAGTTAAGAATATAATGATAAAAAAAAAGCACATAAAAGAAGACACTAAGCAACAGAGCAGATGTGCTACATGAGCCCTCTCAGTGTGACATTAAACCTTTCCTTGAACCTGTTCTCCTTACAAAGCTCTTCTCACTAGCTGTGGCCAGGCAGGGAGCATGGGGTGAGTCTGTAGCCAGCTGTGCTGACATGCTGAGGGCAGATGTAGTCCCATGACTTGATCCACTGAGCGCTTCCCAAACTCCCTGTGTGGTGGGGCTGCAAGGTGCTCTGTGCCTCTGAAACCCTGATGTGCTGATACCACACTGCAGCCAAGCCCCTGGGTGGTAGCTTGATCAGCTTGGGGTTTTGCCATTTTGAATTTGTTTTCTTAGTCAGAGAAACAAATCTGAGAAAGGATTTCATTTTTTCAGACACCAGTGTGCTGGAGCTGACCTGTTTTCCTGGTACTAGAGGGAGCTCCAAACTGGAAGTTGTGGCAACCAGCATGAGCAATTGAGGCCAGCTCAGCGACCAGGTGAGTTAGTCAGGGATCAGCGTCACACTCATGCGGATTCACAGCTCCCACACAGCTTAGGGGATGGGTTGACCACCTTCACATGTGCCTGCAGAAATAATGGGGACAGACATTTTGCTCCACACCCTCACTGCTATGTTCCTGAGCAGCTTTCAGGCCAAGTGAAGAGCAGAGAACACATTTTTCCCACAAGCTCTAAACTCTGTGGAAGAAGAGCATTTGGTCTTCTTCTGTAAGAGCTGCCTACCCTCCAACCTCTAAAGGACCATAGTGCTGGTTTCCAGTTAGGATAATGACTATCATTTCAGCCTCACAGGATGTTGATTCAGCAGGGTCATTATGCCTTTTTCCTCCTGTTGACTTCTTGTTAGAACAGTGAACAGCAGGCACTCAGATGTGGAGAGAGGGTGGAGGAGGAAAGATAAACAGCTTTGGTCTAGTCCAGAATAAAAATAACTATATGAGAAACTAGACAGGTAGAGGGTAAGAGAAGAAAAACAGCTACCAGGCAGTATATAGAGGACATTTCACATTTAACTTTTCTCCAACTATGAAAATTACTGCAAACTTAATAAGTTAATTAGATATGAATTTGCCCTGGCAAAATGCACTGAGAATTCTTTTCTGGACGCACAGAGGCCTCCAAAGCTCAATGTACAGCGTGTCAGGTGATGAAACCCAAACAGAGTTAGTTGCTTTTGTTGACTTGTTTTCTGCCAGTGAGCTTTGTCCCTTCCTCTCTCTCATTTATTGCCACAGCTACAAGGGGTAAGCAGAATGAGTTTCTGGAAATTGTTTCCAGCCATAGCTTAGGTCTTTATCAGGCTCCTGGTACCTGACTTGAAACATTTAGAATCCAGACAGCAGTTACACAGGATCTTTTCTTCATGTGTTCCCATGGAAAAGTCATGTAGACATCTATGGTTCATAATGCATCCAGGGAGATTATGCTTATACCATAGATCCCAGCTGTGCTTTAAAAAAAGAAAAATATACATGCATGAATGCCATTCAGCTGGTTGCCAGGAAATTGTGCTGATAAAGAGAAACCATGGGGAGTACAAACAAATGTGCAGTATAGAAAGTCCAGCTGAAGATAGAAAGTTACTGCTTAGAAAAGGCTTGTATCCACTAAGGGATGATAGTTTCTGTAATAAGACAAAATGGGCACAGATGTACTTGGAAATCCCAGGCTTATCTAGATTCACTTTTTTTCTGAATTAGAAGAATGTCCCCTAAACTAAAGGCAAAAATTAGAAATCCATTTCAATTTTGTCTCTGCTATTATAACAGGTGAACTAGCCTGCTTATGTCTCACTCCCATATTTCAAGGGATCAACAAAACCCATGCCCTCAATTAAAACTATTTTTGACATAATTAGCAAAGTGTGCACAAGTGTCCATTCAGCTGTCAGAGCAAGGCCGTTTTCTGACTCACCTGGTGCCCGAGGCACGTGTGCATCCGCTGTGTAGTGAGGTGTGCTTCCAAGCCTGCTGTGGCGTGGCAGATGTGATTGATAAAAAAAAACCTGTGCCGGCTGACTGAAGCCTGGAGGAACGGCTGCTGGACTTCCCACAGCCACCTTGGGCAGCACGTGTGGTGAAGGGTCCTCAGGAGAGCCTCACCAGCACCTCAGTGCTGCAGGGGCAGACAAGCCTGGCAGGGAACTGCAGGGGCCAGAGGCTCTCCAAGAGCAAGGCCACAGCCCCCACCACTTCTGTTCCAGCTTCTCCACTTGTACAACAGTAGTTGTGCGAACAGCTACCCCCACTAGCTGTGGCCTGGCCCACACATTTGTGCATTAGCCAGCGTGTGGAGGGAGATAAATGATGTTACAACCCTATTAAATTTCCACCAGAAGCAGGACCTGTCTTTGTTGTCCATTTTTCAGTGGCAGGGGATGAGAATGCTGTGTGGTAGCTGCTGAATGTAAACGTGTTGTGCTTCCTGCTGGCTGCGTGGAGGTTATGAGGGAGGATATACATCAAGTACTGAGGCAAAACTCAGCCTGGACTCTGCCTGGGGCCAGCGAACTCACTACCATCACAGCTTTGGCTGGTCAGAGAAGCCAAGAGACATTACCCAGGCTAATCCACAGGGGTTCTTTCAAGCTTAGATCTAACAGAGTCTGGCCCCATTCACACACAGGACCAAATGGTTTGACAGCCTCAAAAGCCCACGGTGGGACTGCAGTGTTGCATGTACTCTGTCACTTTTTAGAGCGTAGTTATCTGGCACCTTAGATGTGGGTAGAGACAAGAGCATCACCATGCAGATAGGAGAAGGCTGTCTCCCAGTGACTGGATAGGTGCCAGGGCTGGCAGGCACAAAAAGATTGGATGTTGGATACTCCTACTTGCAAGGGGAGTCTGGAGCTGAAAACCACATGATAGGAAAGCATTTGACTGAGCTGGTACTTTAATAAGGGATGCCAAATCCTTGTTCCCTTTTGTAGGAGTTATTCGTGTTCCATTGTTCTCCCTAATTACTGCTCTCTGGAAATAGGTACCACAGGATGAAATTACCGTTGAACTCTGTGAGGAATGATAAAGGCTTCCCTTAGAGCAATCACTTCATACCTTTCCCAGTTTTGGGCCCATAAACTTTTTGCAGTGAGTGGGGATGCAGACATCTAAACACTTCATCTTGTTGGCAGTGGGCTTAACAGGTTTGTGAAAGGTAGTCAAGAAGAGCTACTTTCCACAAATGTCTTAAAAGTACTTGCAAGGGCTCACTGAGCAGAGGCTGAAAGCTGCTGCTTGACTGCTCTGAGATCACCCAGAGGCCTGTTCACTATAGAAGGGTTGGGTAGGGCTATGTTGTGTTGGGCCGGGTTAGGTTAGAGAGAGCTCCTTTCTGTTACAGGCACAGAAAGGGATCACAAGATAGGTTTTTCAGCATGTGTCTAAGCATCTGATCGTCCTTCACTTGTCCTCCCTCTGGCAGTGTAAGCAAGAGCATACAAAGTAACACCATCTCCACTCCCAGACTGTTCTGCAGTGGAAAGCAGGGAGCTGTTATTTTCCAGGTTCTGCCCTCGCAGAAGAGGCCTTGCAGCTTTCTATGGGGCTAAACATCACACGGGAACAATGCGACTGCATCGCTTGGCTGATGTCTCCCTGGATGTTCTCGTGCGTTTAGGCCAGCTCTGCACAGACTGCATGGATGGCACTCAGCACAGAGGCTGGCCCTGGCCCAGCGACCTGAAAGGAGAGATGCTTGCAAACCCCTCTCTGCCGAGCTGGTGCTCCCAATGGCCTGCTGTCTAACCTCCCCCCGCTGCCCAAGAGTATGTAGGTCACTGTTCACATTGTTTTCCTCTGAGCCTCGACTGCTCCTGTTTTACCACTTTGTTTGCAATTAGCCCGTACTTTTGTAATTGACCTAAATAAGCCTGTTTGTTTCATTTTCCTCCATCCCATGCCTTATGTTTCCAGAGAGCTGTAATTAATAAGAACAATGCAGCATGAATATCTTCTTCAAGCCCAAAGCAGGCACTGCCCTGGCTGGAGTTAGTCCTGCTCTTGGTGCTCTACACGAAGCTGACAACGTAAACCAGAACTCAGGCAGCTTTGGGTTTTGCCCTGAGAAAAAGACAGCATGACAGATCTTGCAGCTTGACTGTGCTGTACAGCCTCCATAGATGCATTTTATCATTACTACTTTTAGCAAAATTAAAGAACTAGAGCAAAACTGTGAGCAAGCAAATATGAAGGTCCCTCTGATGGCAAGTGATGTCAAAGCGTTACATTGCAAGCCGTGAAACCCACCCATTTGTATTGGTTTTCGCAGTTGCTCACTTTGTCTCCCACAATCACACTTAACACGATGAAAATGTTCTGAATTTCCTCTCATGTCACGACCCTGCCCTCCTCATGAGGTCTGAAGTGTGAATGCTGGAAAATCAAATGCAACAGAGCATGCAAGTTACCCCACTCAATCTCTCATGCTGTTGGGCAATACTCAGCTGGACGGGTTTCAGGCACTGCTTTTTGCCTCGGTTGTCCCATCTGTTCTCATGAACTCCTGCTTGGAGCGGAATATCTCATGAATGTTTCATTTATTTGCACTACTTTTCACCTTTCACGTCCTTAAAAGACAAAAGTAAACATCAAAACAAAACCTTGCAAGAGAGCTTTTTCCAAAACTTCCTGTTGTGTTCCAGACCCTCCCACAGAGATGTTCTGCTGCTTCCTGCTGGGGTGCCCATCTCTGTGTCCCCCTCCTGCAGGCAGGGCTGTGTCAGGGTCCGTATGTCAGGTTGGCACAGAGGTCGGTACCGAGGCCCACAGGGGTTGTTACAGAGCCTGTAGAAGAGGGCTTAGCACTGAGGCATCCCTGAACACCAAGCTCCATCCTCTTGCCTCAGAGATGCTGGAGGAAGGCACAGGGAATGAAATGCAAACTCCCTGTCATGCTGTTTGGAAACCAAATAGCAGAAATGGAGACACTGCATCTATTTGTAGTTTTCCTGACACGTTGCCAGTATCCTACCTGGGAGTATGCAGTCGATGTCAGTCCCTTTGCTCGTGCTTGGTCCTCTAGAAAGACTCTGAGAGGACTTGGGTAGGTGTCAGAGGCAAAGCACAATTTGGTCCCAGGGGAGACTGTCCAGCAAGCAGGGAGACGACATGGACGTAGACACAACAAGAGCTGTGGCACTTGGTTGTGGAACTGGGGTTTTCCAATAATCCTAAATTTTGTACCCAACTTCAACTTAATTTCCTTGGGAAGTACAGCAACAAATTACCACAAACCCCTTTTTAAATCCCTTCCATTTAACCTCTTGCTCCTTGAGTCAGACTTTGAGATCAAGGTTTCTCCCTTCCTCTGTAACATACCTTGGCTTGCAAAATTCACCATGCAGAACGAAATCTGACCTTTCCACTCCCCATGGCAACCATAATTCAATTAAACAAGACAAACCTTGGACAGCAGTTGGTCCTTGGACAGGACGTGGTATACTAAATACGATACCAGCAGGAGGAGAGTGAAACACAAAACTCGTGAAACAATCCTGTTAAAAGAGAGTTGGCAAGTGGGTGCCCTTCAGGACAAGGACACACACGAACACACACGCTCTCTCCTTTCTTTAGTCCAGCACACTTAACATAGATGACAACAAATAGGAAGGACTGGGATTAATGGCAACATTTGCATGCTTGTAAATCTATCTGAAGAGCAGTCAAGCGCACATTTAACTTGTATGGATGGATGCATTTGTTCCCATTGCTAATGTGCAAATACAGGTCTGACTAGGGATGCTTTCCTTAAGCAGTGCCAATGTGGGCAGAAAACAAATGTCAAATACAAGAAAATACAGCCCCTTAGTCATCTGGCAGGATGACTGACTGAGAGGGAAATATAAAAGTATAGCCAGATCACACTCTCACGGTGGTGAAAAAAAGAAAACATGGTGACTAAATACCAAAGTCACAGCAAACCCAAATATTTTTCTCAGAATGACTAGAATTAGGAAGGCTAGAAGGCTGGTAGCAACAGCCCAGAAATGCTGCCCAGGAAGAGGCACCATCTCCATCCCTTGAGGTTTTTAAGTCCTGGATGGAGAAAGACCTGACCAGCCTGGTTTGATCTCATGACTGCCCCTGCCCTGGACAGGAGGCTGGACTACAGATCTCCAGAGGGCCTTTCCTATGTGAATTTTCCTATGATCCTATGAGTGCCTATGATTTGGCATACAGAGAAGGCAACTACTGACATTGCCATGACAACAAACTGGGTTTCTGCTGGTGTTGCAGCTTCCTACAAAGAAAAGAGTGCACGCTTCCTTGAGAGAAATGCTCACAAAACCCCCAAGATTTATAGCACTAGGTTCATTCGAGCTTTGCTTTCAATCTAATGAAAGAATTAATAGGTTATCAGCTTGTTGCACAGTTCATTTCTGCTTCTGTTTCACTTTTTTTTAAGATAGCGATGAGAAAATTACATGCAATCTTGCAAAAAGAAGATAATTACATCCTCCCCCTTGGGGAGACAACGAAAATGTCTTCAGCAAATACTCCCAGTGCCAGTGGGAGGCAGCCAGTCAGCAGCCTGGGCCAGCTGCATGTGGCTCAGCACAGCCAGCCCAGTGCTGTAAAGCATATTCCTTCACCATTTGCCCTGTGGTCTTCCTCAATAAAAGCACAAGAAGCAAAACGCTTCCAGAGTTTTGTTCAAACACTGCAAATGAAATCTCAGCTGCAGTAACTGGGAGTTGAAAACCGGGAGTTGGGCAAACTCGAGGCCGTGGCGCTGCCGTGGCCGGTCACACACCCGGGGGTGGCGGCAGGGCTGTGTGACCCGCGGGGGACACGCTGTGCTGGCCTGCCCGAAGCCCCTGCGGGCTCCTGAGGTGGCAGGCAGAGGATGGGGATGTGGGACTCTGCTACCACAGCTTCTGCCCGGGCAATGCCCATGGGGGAGCTTGGAGACACGAGAGCACTGGGGCCTGAGGCGGCGCAGCTGCAGCAACAGCTCCGTGTCCAGCTACACAGGGGCTCTGCTCTCTGCCACGGCCGCCTCGCACCCGGGTGCCGGCAGCACAGAGCACCTTCGGAGGCACAGGGCTGCCTGGTTTCCTGCACGCTTCCCGCTTGCACTGTCTGCCTCTCAGCCAGAGTCAAGGATCCAGCCCCCTGGGACTCACCTTCAGCCAGGAATAACTTCTGACTTGAGGCAATTTTAGTAGGTCACCAACGCCGCTGGCTTTTTCCTTTGGCAGTTATGCTTTTCTTCCCCACCCTATGAAAATCAAGTTTTCTTTCAAACATGAATGTACCCCTTGTAAGCTGATCTGCAATATAATTATTTTCTCCCTTGCTCAGCAAACTTTGTGAAACTGGACATTTTCCCCATCAAAGCCAGACAATGAGGCCTTGTCTTCACTGGAGCACAGTAGTAACAATTCCCACTGTGGCTGCCATCAGTTCAGCTTGCCTGGTGGGAGCCGTTTATTAAAATTTCTTCCTGAGGACTAAGCCTCCCGGTTCAAGTTGATTGCCCCACATGTCAGAGCCACAAAGCATTTGTGGGGTGAGATTTTCTTGCCGTGGACATTCAAAAGCTGAGGAAGCAAATCCAAAGCTTTGCAGAAGCAGTCATGAGCTGCAAGTCCGCTTGAGTCATTTTTTAAAACCAAGTAGCCATTGTAATCTAGAAGTGCAGACACTGGTTGGGAAGCAGGAGTTAATCATTGTTATTGCAAAAGGTTTGCCAGCAACTCCTTTTTCTGTCATGCTTTTATAGCCAATCACCTTAACAGAAGTTAAAACACGACCACATCAGATCAACACCATTAAAAAAGGTATCAAAATAACCAGAGCAGGAAAATCATACTGCTGTGTTATCCACCTCATATGCAGAAACCTTCACATGTGTTTGAAGTTTGCGGAAGCTTGGCGCATCTGAAGTTATCCAGCCCCATAACCTGTCCCCCCATCAGAGGGGCCACGCCACCGCCTCCCACACACCCCAAACCCAGCCAGCCCCAGCCACGCCAGCAGCTGCCCCCACCCTGAATCCAAGGGGCACATGTGGGGCTCCCACTGGCCCCCCTGCGCCCCAGTGTCCTGCTCCCACACAGGGCTGCCCAGGCAGGGGGAACCTTGTCCAGGCCCTGCTGCCTTTCCAAGGCTGAGCATACAAGCGTGGCTCCAGCCAGGCCCCAAAGGGACAGTAAAGGTTGATCAAATCATGCTTTACTCTAGCTACATAACGTTTTATAGGAACATCCAGGTCCAGCACGTCTCTGAAATAAGGCACAGCATTAGCTCACACCTTTTCAAAGCTCAGCACTGCCCGTGCCTCAGGCTTAGGCAGGGACAGACAAGGCTGTCTAACCAAGAGCTGTGCCCCCATGGGGCCATGGGGGGCCATGGGGAGCCATGGGGGCCAAGGGCTCGTGGCTGAGGACAGCGCAGCTTCACCATGCCAAGGAACAAGCAGCTCCTGCAGGAAGAGGCACCTTTAGCTGCTGTTTACACAAACAGCTCCAGCCTTCACTGGATACCAAAAGAAACCAGACACCTTGTCTCCACTGAGGTTTTTCCTTCAGGAGAAAAGAAACTCAGCAAGGAATTCCAGGATCCCTTCAAAAATTTTTCTGCTGTTTTAGGACACCTTAGGCCAAAACATGTTTTGTGAATAAAAGTACAGCTGGCACGCCCTCGGCCATGCAGAGGGCAGGGCAAGCCAGAGGGAAGCCGAAGAGAGCACAGGGAATGGCTTGACACTGCTGCTCTTCAGAAGAGAAAACGCAGCATGTGCTTAGCAGCTGACGTGGTGCCAGAAGGCGAGTGTAGCCACAGGCCTGGGCTTTGAGCTGCTGCTGTGTGTGTGTCATGGCAGGCCAGGGTGCAGTGCAGGAAGCAGCAGGGCCTAAGCCCCTTTTCCTTACACAGAGCATGGGGCTCAGAGGTCCAGGCCCGAGCAGGCAGAAGGACTGGTAGGAGAAAGGGAGAAAGAGGAGCACCTGCCCCTCAGGCCAAGAGCAGCTTGTGCAGCTCCTGCAAGGGGGTCTGGCACACAGGGCACTGTGAAGGCAGCAAGGGACGGGTGGTGCAAGAGCTGGCGGCAGCTTCCCCACTTGATTCTGCCAAACTACTGAGTCAGCTCCAGCGCAGACCCACCCTTCTCCTCTCACTGCTGCAGGAAATCCTGGCCAGGCACTGAAATGGAGGCTACAGCGGCACGTGCTGCTGCAACAGCCTTCACTGGACAGTGGTGTGCTGTCCTAAAAACACCTGTAGAGCTCTTATTGTCCTGCTAATGGGCTCCTTGTTAAACAGAGCAGTCAAGCAGCTACAAATCGAACAAATCTTGATCATATTTTCACACTGCAGAAGGTCCAGGGGAAGGGCGGGAGTCATCAGTCATCCAATCCCCATGGGCTGAAAACACACTGTGCTATTCCATAAAGCAGCGAGCTTGTGTCATGCATTCATCCTCCCTTTTGGATTTTCATGTAGATTGGGTCCAGCACAATTTAGAAAACAAACCCTGACCTCTTTCTAAAAGATGACTGGTATTAACACTGAGGTTATTTTACATTTTTTGTCTAAAAGGCCATTTTCCAGATCCAGTGGCACCTCAGAGGCATAAAGAGTTTTCTCTCCTTGCAGTGCACAGTAGCCTCAGCTGCAAACTGGAGCCCATTGCTCGTGTGAGCTCGGCAGACCCATGCGAGCCTACAAGACCCTGTGCAGAAGCTCCGTGCCCGTACAGCCCCGTGCACTGGAGAAGCCAGGGAGGAGCTGCACACCCGCAGGATTTGCTGCTCTGCTGCGGGCAGCCACAGCCCTGCCCCAGCAGGCCCGCGGTTTGGCCAGAGGGACAGGCCGGGAAGAGCTGGGCAGGCTGTTTCATACAGCTGCTGTCTAAGGAGTTAATCGTGCTCAGAGCCGCTAAAAATGGCACACAGCTTATGTCTGCGTATCTTTTTTTAGCTGCTATTTAATTGCCAGGTTCCAGCCCACGAGGCTCAGCGCGCTGCCGCACTTGCCAGGGGCACCGCTCTGCGCCACGCGGGGGAACTACAGGGAGCCCTGCGCTCGCCAGGGACGGGAAAGGAAGTCAAAGGCAGCGGGAAAGCCTGTCTCCTCGGAGCTGCTCCCAGCAGGCTGGCAGAGAGGCTGAGCCCTGCTCCTGCAGCACAGCAGCCCTCCCGCTCACACCCACGTAGCTGTGACTGCCCCTGGATACACCCCCCATCACATCCGCATCTTTCACAGGCAGGGATCCTGCTCCGCCCGGCAGCTGCTCCCATGCTGAGAGCTGAGGAGTGAGGGATGCAGAGGCAGCTGGGCGAAACGTTGCCTTCGGGTTCAAGTCCCTCCACTCTCATTTCCAGCGTCTGCTTTTCACTAGAGAGCCAGGGCCAACAGCTGTAACCTCGAGGAACCACAGTCCTGCACACTGACAGTCCTACAAAAAACAGGGAATCCTCACAAGAGCAAGATGAACCAGGTAAGCGACCACCATTAAAGCAAGGAGAGGTCTTTGCGCTTTGTGTCACAGGAACTCTGCTGGCAGCAAGTGGCTGCTAGAGAGCGGCCCCACCAAAACAGGAGACAAGCAGGGACATTCCTGAACACACCAGCACAGGTCAGACAGCCCAGGCTGCTGGGCTGGATGCATAATTGGTTTAGACAGACACAACCATAGGTCCCGAAGGCCTCCCTGGCATCGGGATGTGCTCGCGCTGATGAGCGTGCGGGAGGTTGTGTGGCTGGAAGCCTGGGGCAAAGGGCTTTCCAGCTCCTTGAAACACTGCATAGGAGGTTTGTGCTGGCAGCCTGCAAGGCCCAGGTGGCTGGTCAGGAGGACACACTGAGGCTTTCCTCTTCATCAGAAAAGACTCAGACAAGTGGAGACTAAATCCTTCTAGGGGTACAGTTCTGTTAACAGAATGAAGATAGGTACACCTCCAGAAGAGCTCTCACCTGTCACACGCCTCCAACTCCCGAGACACAAGATGGACAGCTGAAGTGCGAGCTGAGGCAACACAAAATCCGAATGAACAGGAACAGCCAAGTACACCGTGGTGTAACGATGCCTTCTTGGTCTGTAGCAGCAGTTAAAAGGGCAAACAGACGAGGCACTGAGCTTGAGTGACAACAAATGGCATTACAATTTCTCCACTACCGTGACCCCAAATGACAGTTCTGAATTTAGATTCCATTCCTTGCTAATTATGGACAAACTGGTCCTGCACATTTTTGGATTACATTTATGGACTCCAATCTGGCTTTAGCATCAGTTATTGCACGGCCTCCCTGTAACTCCTCACTGTCAACAGAGTTTATTTGTACCACCATCTGCATCTCCAAGAACATGATGAATATGCTGGAAAACACAGATCCCCAGCACAGACTGTTGGCCTCTATCAGAAAGTTCTTTCCATTGCAAGCCTGACTGGATATACCTCATGCTTGTGTTTCTTTCTTTTCCAATAAGTAACTTTAACCCTTAAAATAAGGAGTAATAGGATGAGGCCTTGCTGAAGGGTTTAATGAGAAATTTTAAAAAATATGTTGACTGTGTAAACCATTATTAATTCTTTCCTGGGAGATCTGATGTTCCTCTTTAAATAAAAATAATTTCTGTGACATCTCTTCTCCAGTCAATTGCTTACCCTCATGTGTAGTTGTTATCTTCATTGTATTTTCTTGTATTTTCTTTTCTCAGGTCTGTAAGACTAACTTCTTGTTTGTAGACATTTACTACATAACAAAGAAAAAAAATACCAAACCCCCCCCCCCCAAAAAACCAAAGAAACAAACCAAAACAAACCCACCAAAAAACAAACCCAACACCCAAAAAACCATAATCAACCAAAAAAAAAAACCAAACAAAAAAACCCCAAAAGAATCCCCACACACTTCCAAGTGTGTTATCTTCCATTTACTGCGTATGGAAGCAATAGACAGCTACTCGTTACAGGCATTTTATCTATTTCTTTTTCAAAAGCCTCTCTCCTCTGACACTTCACTTGAAGGCAGATCTGCAAACCTATTCCCATTAGGACAGCCCTTGTGTTCAACTTCTCTAAAGGAAACAGATTCAAAGGATAAACCCAAGCTTGGGGTTGGGGTAAGCAATCTGGAGAACGCTCTTCTGTGGGTTTAATCTCTCAGCTCTTGGGCTTTTTCTTTTTTATGCCATGACCAAATGCTAACCCCCTTGGCTTCCTGCTCAGGATGCATTTTGTTGAAAATAAAGTCCCTTTGGTACCTTTTCTGCACTCAGCAAGTCAAAATCCCCTCTTACAAGTAATGACATTTCCTGCATACTGGTAAAACAAAAGGGAGAAATCTCTGAGTTGTCCGATGACTTGAACCAACACCCAGATGTTTGTGCTGCCAAAACTTCTGCCTCAGAGCATTTGTGTGCCACTCGCTCAGGTCCAACGCCACATGTCACCAACAGCCCACCACCACATCATTTCTGCTCCCTCTCTCTCCCTGTAATAAACTTTCAAAGCCAGTTTCTAGTTGACCTTGATTGGTTTATTTTAGTTTTACACTTTGTCCCTCACATACAGTTAAGAGTCTTGTACTGTTAGATTTCTACAAAAATATCAATTTTTCAAAAGCAAAAAAGAGGGAAAGATATATTTTAATATATAAAAGGAAAAAAGCTAAATCTGACATTTCATTATATTCTTAAAAACATTCCAGTCTATTTACAGATGTGTAAAAAAACAAAGAAAATCTCCAGGTCTCTTGGTCTAGCGAGAGCGTGCGCCTTGCAGGGGTTTCCTTGGTTCTCCTGTTCCCAGAATCTTCTCATTAGGTGTCATATTCTATGATTATTGCCTCAAATGACAGCATATATATAATTTTAAAAATGTTTGGGAGCTTAAGGGAAGAGCGAAGAGTCAACATTTAAATTTATAGCAAAATACTGTGCTGCAGACACGAGACAGTGAAACGAGCAAAACGCAAGAGCATTTCGAACATGCTTTGTTGGCTAGTAGAACCCATCAAAGATCTTGGAACCGCACCAAATGCCACCTTTTACAGCCAGACTGGAGGGCTGTTCTTAGTTAATTTACTAATAATATTTAGGGACCAAAAAGTTTTGCTGTCATTTTGACACAGTACAGTTTTACTGCAGTAAAATTTTTTTACTGCTCAGTGCCAAACAGTAAATTCACACCCAGAAATTTTACACTACCAGATAATGAACAGAACATACTCAAAAGTACAGCATTTGTTTTAGATCATGTGTGATCGGTTATCATGTTATAGCCTTCTCTGTCCCACAGAGAGCACACAATTCCGTGTGCTAATTAAAATTGGCTGTTTGGAACCATGAAAGGGTGAGGTGCAGAAACAAGGGTCAGTGATTAGGAATTTAAAAGTAATCACAGCACAAGTCTATTGCTGTTTCTCACACAGGAGGAATGAAATCTACTCGCAAAACAAACTGCCACAAGATAAAAAAATAAGCAACTTCAGCCTATTGGAAATGCTCAGAACCAGATTGCCAGGTAAAAACACTTACGTCTGATGTAGTGCTAGTAAAATAATTTAGTTACTCCAGATTTCTACTAGTTTAAAATAAGGTTAAAATTCCTTAATAAGCAACGTATGTCTAAGTACTTACTGGGATTGTAAATCCCCTTTCCTAAGGCAGTCAGTGACAACTGTAAGACCCTGCAGGACTCTCATAATGACCTAAACTCTCTTTTCCAAATCATTACTACGAGACTTGTATGAAATATTAGAATAGTAAATATGCAAAATGCAATAGAGAGTTGTATGTAGCTACTTCAAAACACACTGTTTAGAACGGCCGGGTGAAAAATCTTTTTTATGTAGTCTCTGGAGTAACCTTACACACACTGAGCTTGAAGGGCTTCTCTCCTCTGTGGAGTAATATAAATAATAAAAAGATGAGGAAACACCCAAGGTACGTATATTCCCTGATGGATCTAACCTAGACATGGATCCAGTAAATGCAGCGTACTGAACAGGGCGTATGGTTGTACGAACACTGCTCCCTAACTGTGGAAGAACATCACTCGCAACACCTGCACAACCTCAGTGCTGGAAGGATGAAATTCCTGGATTACTGCATCACCAAAGATGGGGAATGTGGAGGGCAGGGGGTGATCCCAGCTGCTGTTGCTGGAACAATTAAGACATGGAATTACATTCCTAAATGTAAAACAAAATGCACCATCAAATTCTGTATAATTTTCAATTTTCACGGCAACATTTTTTACCTTTTTGGAGCAGTTAAGAAGCCCCCCAAGCGCACCCTAACTTATATTTACAAACTTGATAGGAAAAGATTGTGTATACACTCATTAGCAAATCATCTCTCCGAGGCTGAAAACTTCATTTGTCAAGAAAACTATGAAAACAGAAATTGTGTACAAAAATATAAATATCTTTACAGTCTGCAGGCCCCTCACATCCAACAGCTGAACAGTGAAGAGCATCTACAGGTTATTGAGTAAGCAGTGGCAGAGAAGAATAAAAAATACATCTTGTGATTCAATACTGCCCTATTTCCCTGGTAATGAGCGTTTTTGTTGACTTTTTTGCTATACACAGCTTGTGCAAATGCAGTGAGAAACCTCTGAGTACCTTTCCTGAATTTATAAAGAAATGAAAGGTTTGGAAAGCTATACACATATTTTCATATTTACATTCACATGTACACCTCGCTCACTTATGCCAGGCTACAAAACTCCTGAAAGCATTCTGCGTTTTCACAAAGCAATACTTGGTATTAACATTCCCAGCCACCATACACATCTTGAAGAAAGACAGAAAAAGGAAAGAAAATAGGACCTGGGAAAACACTTCGAGCTACTTCAGCAATGTATTTAAAGATATAGCAATAGGGTGCCCACATTTTCTTTCAACTCTCTGCAATTTTTCCTTACAGATGTCCTAAGCATCAAAGGGGTAAGTATTTGTGTGGAGGCAGGAGGTGAGAGTGAGGACAGTGTTATTCAAGTTAACACACTACCCTACTTCTAATTACATTGGGAAATACATTTTTCTTCCCCAAGCAGTGAGAGTTATAAATGCTTATTAAAATTTTCTGTGCATAAGCTCTTAAAAAGTCCCTGCTAGAGAACTATCTAGCACCAAAGAATAAGCCTTTTCACTTCAGCCCTCTGCAGTCTCAGATTTCCCTCCTGCTGCTGTAAGTATCAACTTTGAGAGTAACTACAACCTGATTTCTGCACATTTATCATATTCCGCAAATATTAAAACAAGCAAATGTGAACAATGCCATTTCTGCATAGATAATTTGCCTGGTACAAAAACAAATAATCCATTTTTTTTCCCAACAAGACAGCTGCCTCCCTACTGGGGAGAGAAAAATAATCTCTTTCAACAGCCTCAGTTTCTCAGTCCCTTGACAAACTATTTCTGTGAAAAACCCAATTTTGGAACGATACCATGTGCCCAGCAATGGTTATAGATCATCTTTTTTGTCTTGAGAAGGGGTAGGAGAACACCCAGAATACAACAGTGAGGTAAAAATACATCAGCATGCTTTAAGTTTCACAACACTTATTTGTCAATTTGGGGCCTGCCCCTCAGATGAACACAGTGCTGATGCCATACAGAAAACAAGTGTTGCAGACAATGAAGGCTGCTGAACAATGACACTGGCTCACACTGCTCTAGATCTCTGTTCCAGTCTGATAAAAAATATCTGCACTTATTTGCCTGCTGAATTTGAAGGCAAGGTCCCAGGAGCACTCAACTTCGCAACCACAGGTGCTAATGTGGGCATTACTTTGTTATCCTGTCCTTCTTGAGGAGTTGCAGGTAATGAATTTTTTACCCCACTAGGTGCCAGTTTTGCAACGACAGGTGCCAGTAAGGGCATCACTTTATTACTCTGCCCTTCTGAGTCCACTGGCAGACTTGGCACTTTTAAACCAAGCGGTGCCAGCTTGGGCATGGGCCTCCACGACGTGTCAGCATTACTGGCTTCTGGATTAGTCTTCATCTGCAAAACTGGTGGAGTCACATTAGCACCATCTGACAAGGTTGTTACTGTTTTGCCATTCCCACCACTGGTTACGGACAGATTGGAAAGTGGATTCTTCATTTCAGTACCTATCACTATCTTTAAGACATCTGCCTCAGATGAAGGCTCCCCGGAGTTCTTGTCCCCGTCACTAAGATCATCATCTTCCAGGTGCAGCAGGAGAGGGCTTAAAGAGCCACCACCTTCTGGAACTTCAGAAAGGTCCTTAAAACTGCCTCCCAAATGGCCAAACTGGAAGGAAGACCCATCTGCAGCAGAGAGATCACTGGCTGTTCCCCGACGAGCTTCTGCATCTTTATGAGAGAAATCTGAGCTGAGGGCGCTGGGCAGCTCTGACATGGCTGAGGCATCGTCGTTCAGCTGCTGGTTGAGGAAGGCGATTTCATTGAGCAGCGAAGTGAGCGTTTCATCGGTGTCATCACTCTCCTCAATGCTGCTCAGGATCTCACTTGCATCCAGGTCTGCTTCCTCCATTGCCGATGCTACTTTCCTCAATTCCATTTCTATCCTGGAATCTTTGATCTGCAGCTTGCGGAATGACAATTCTTTGGATTTTAATCTTTCCCCTCCAGAATCACCATCTTTCCTCCTGGCTTGGCTTCCTACAAACTCACCAATGCAGAGCTTTTTGCTGAAGGACTCTGGAGGTTCCTTTGTACGTGATACATTCCAGAGTTGTGGAAGGGCATCTTTATTTTCAAAGAAAACTTTCGTTGGACCTGTGCTATTTCTTCCATCTCCACCACTGTCTCCCAGACACACTTGGGCTTTTTCTTCTGAAAGGACGTTGTCACTCTTCGTAGTTTCAAGGGGTGCTACAGCCAAGGATTGCTCAGAAGCTGGAGTACCTGCAGCTGCTGTTACATTAGAATTTTTGTTCCGGTTCATGTTTAGATTCATGCCTGCTTCAGCAGCCAGTGATGTTACATTAACAATCTTTGGCATCATGAACGAATCTTCGCTTTCTGCAAAACCACACAAAGCAGCATACATCAGGATATGTGTTAAGTATAATCTGCTCACTTTCAGTAAACGGCAATTTAAACTGCTTACACAACTCCGGTCAAGTGAAGCTTTAACACACCAAGAGCTTAGTTTTCAACTTGTAGAACAAGAGCAAGCTCCAGTGCAACTGCAATGCTTACAGTTCTGATCGTGATGCACAAGGCAAACGGAATGATAATTTTCCCTCTTACTGTTTTTTCACGCTTTGTTTTTATGATCACATCTTGCAGTACTGGTTTTGTGCACTACAGAGGCATTCCAGGGACTAAATGATTACTTGTTTTCTGCCTCCAAGCTGTTCCCTGTTAATAGCACTCAGATTTTTCCCAGCCCCAAATCTGATGTGAACTTTCATTTTTCATTATGACCAAACAACTACAAGGAAGCAGAAAGTGAGTGGCTTGCTTTTAGCACAACAGATGGCAAGCAGAACCCTGCTGGCAGGAACCACCCCACACCTAGACCCAATGTACAGCACGGGGTCCTGAAAAACAGCCCTCCCACAGGCAGCAGAGCTGGCAAGGTATGGGAAGGGGTTGTGCCACACTAAGAGCCTGGATGTTACAGGCAAAGATTTTCAGCAGCCTCACCACCCCTCTACACTGAAGCTTCCCCAGTAGGATGCCTTACACCACAGACACATCCCGGTATCCACTTATTCTGACGTTCCTGAGGACAAGCAGGCTCAGTGAGATGAAGGAAAGTTAAAAAGCTGTAATCCATAATCTCCTAGAGGCCCCTCTAAACTGTTCAAAACATTTAATAGTGATTTTCTTTGAATACCCAGACAATAACACCTATCATTACTTCCTAGTGAGAAAACAATTTACCTTCAGTTTTGCAAGGATAATGTTCCCTGCATTCAAGCACAAAGATCCATGAAAAACAAAGAGCTTACCTGAATTGGGTGCTGTAGCTGATACCACTGTTGAGGGCACTGGATTTCCAGCAACAGTTGACAGTGTAATAGGAATGGTAGAGTTAGTAAGGATTCCTTTTACTTGGACAGGAACTGTTGATCCTGGCAGCTGAATCATCACAGAAGTAACACCTTATCCAAAAAAAGCGAAAGAGAGGTAAGTGGAAACAAAATCATTTCAGATACCCAGATACAGTACTTTCAGATACCTCAAGTACTCCTGGAAAACAGGAGCTGTGCACTTCAAGGCAAGACTTCACATTATAATAACATCTTAAAGTAGTACAAACAGAAATGCAGACTGCTTATGTGATTAGGAATTCTTCCCTATGTTTCCCTAATTTCTGAATAGCAAAATTTTAACACATTTTACTTAACCTGTTGATAAACTGATAGTTTGAGTTAATGACATCAAATCTCTCTTATCAGAGTCAAGTTCTACCTCACTGAAGTTGTAAAAAAGTCCAAAATATTAAAGCAAAAATTTAGTAACATGTTACTTCATGAACTGCTCTGCACATCTATGAACAGCATTATACTGGTTTTCTTTAACATCATCTCACATGATCCTACCTGGCTGTGCTGCCATGGTAGTACCAACCCCTCGAGGCTTTAATTCAGCCTGCAACAGCGTGGAAGGAACAGCTGCCACCTGCCCTGGGACCAGGGGGCTCTTCAGCGTAAGCACCTGCCCCTGTGGAGTCATCACTACGTTTGCAGCAGTGAGTGTGAGAGAGGCTGAGGAGTCCTCTGCAAGAAAAGAAGTATGTAAAGCATCCATTCGTTCTGGCACAGCAGCCCTGATGGCAAACAGCACCCTGCGATCCAGCATTAGGTACAGCTCTGGAAGGAGTCATTCTTTTGTTCCTTCCTACATTTATGATGTGAAGGTCTCCACAAATGTTGAACACTTCTCTGCAAGTTCTCAGCTACAAATAAACTCTCCACTGTCTGACAACTCTGCCACTTAATTTAAGAGCAAGTCTCCACCACGCTAAGAGCTAGCTTTCTGAGGAGGGAGGTTTTAAAAACTGAGTCTGTTCTAGAAACTCCAACATTCTGGGGGTTGAACTTCAGGTTTTAAGTCAGCAGAAAAAGAACCACCTTCAACTCTTAGAAATTACTGCTGGATTGCAGTGAAACTCCCTGAGATCAAAGGACAACTTAGTAAGAATTTACTTCCCATCATTCTGAAACTCTGAAGTCACGTTCACCTGAAGACCTCAGCCGTGCTGGTCTCATCCTTACTGAAAGCAAGTGGTTTCCACACCTATCATATGGACATTTCCCGGTCCTATGCACAATTCTGTTTCAGGACTGAGGCTGCCTGCACAAGCCAGCTGGCATTTTGCCCTCCCACAGGGTGCTGCTTCAATGGCTGTCTCCCCTTGACACACAACATGCACCACTTTTAGCCCACCTGTGGCCCGGACTCCTCTCCTGGCAAGTATCAATGGCTTGCCCCTTCTGTTTGTCATCACTATTGGGGTTGGCTCTCTGGCGGCAGCAGAGGCTCCTTCTTGCTGTGTGCTAGCAGTGGAGGGTGCAGCTGATTTCTGTGGCTCAGATTCTTTCTTCTTTTTTTGCGCTTCTATTGCTTTTTGTTTAGCATAAATATATTCCAGTTTCTTCAGGACAACCTCCTCTGTCTTTCCTACAGAAAAATGATCAGAGAGTCAGCCTACCTTCAAACTCTCTTTCCAAAACTAAAATGCTGAAGGTAGAACTAATAATCTATTAGGCTGACATTACTCAATTACTATAAAACAGATAACCACTATCCCCACCAAGTAAATAGCATGTTTAGTATCAGAGGAAAGCAATTACCTACTTATTCCAATATTTTTTTTCCTTCAGAAACATCCACACATTTTAGAATTTATCTGCTACTTTGATAAGCAGAAATCAGCCAGGACAAGCACAGGCTCTTGCTGAACAAGTACTAGGTGAAAACACCTACAGCTATGAAAAAGTCCTCCCACCTCTCCTAATGATAAACATACGACTACTAGACAAAACGTTACCTCTACCTGGAATGAAATTTCTTGGACGAATGGACCCTGTTACTCAAATGACATTTGAATGTAAACTCACATATAGTTTACCATTGCCATGAAAATTCTAACCTTGAACAAACAGACAGGTTTTATAAATAATTTGTTTTCTGCATATGCACACAGTTTAATATGATCCAAGTTCAAGTAACTATACTAGCTTGTTTTCTGCTTAGTGTTTATGTTATAACATCATGGTCTATCTTTAATTAAGTCCATATTTAATTAACTGTCCTGAGAGAGCTTTTTCCTCATCGAATTTGAGGTCTTCACTAGGAATGCAACAGATCAGATAACTACTTTGTGAAGTTATTTGCTTTCATTCTCTGCTCAAAAAGCCTCTCATACATTTCTGAGCTACTAGATTTCACTAAAATACTTTTTACTTTTTATAAATCAAATACCTCATATATGCATGAACTGATTCACGTAAATATTGAGGATTTAAGTATCTTACATTTCTACGTTATAGATATTCCCCTGTTTATGCTCCCAGACAGTGAGAAGATTAGAAGAATATTGTGTCTGTTCACACATTTTGGCACTGGTTGAAAAAGTGTCACAGCTTTCCTACACTTTCAAATGAGACGGAAAGACACAGTTAGTGCAAGATGAAATGTCTGGATGAGCAGCAGCTTAGAATCTACTGCGGTTTTGTTCTGTGTACAGAGCTAACACTTCCTAGCCCCTAGAAGTGCTGGTTCTTGGGAAAGCAGCACAAGGAGTCATTTGCAAAGCTCTGTGAGGAGTCAGAGGTTTCAGTACTGATCAAAGACAGCTGCGTGCGACTGTGAAGAGCTGAGCAGAAAAGGCATTTCAGGAAGTGACCAGTGACAGAATGAAGTGACATCATCACCAACACCCCACCCTTCCAAAGGAACCCAAGCCTGTGGCTCCTAGCACAGAGAGCGTTCTGCACTTCCTTTAGGCATGAAGGGCAACAAAAGCCATTTCTATCAGCATGATCAGTCTATCATTGAGTCAGAGTTTAGCACGACTTTGTTTGGCATCATCAGTCTGAACTTTATGTGAACCAATGACACACCTGGATCCACTGATTACTCCACACATTCTCACTCCTAAAAGCCTTTTCTTCCATTATTACAGCTAGTTTGCATCCAAAACCAGTCTCACCTGAAAGCGTGGATACTTTTCGAATCAGACCATCTCGTTTACGTGTCAGTAATGTCTTCTGTCCAACAAACTTATCTGCCTGATCTGTTAGTCCTTGGATTTCTTCAAAGGCCTAAAATAGTATCAGGGAACTGATTTATAAAGCAGTGACACACAAAATAATAATTTTCCTTCCCAGAAACCTTTACAAAGTTTATTTTCAAATTTTTGTAATCCTGAGAAAATAGGATTGAGAGAAAGCACGTGAAGTACCACGAATGCCAGCTTTCCCTAATGCCAGTGATAGAGTGATAGAGTTGAAGAGTGATAAACATCTTGTTTGTCCTTCCTCCAAAGGTCAGCAATTTTTAAGAAAACCCCCAAACTTTTATTTCCCAGTTTCTAGGTACAACTGATAAGCATAATTATGTATCTACCACTCATGTTTAGTTTCTTGTCATTTACATCTTTACAATTAAGCTTTTAATGTCTGTATAATGCCTAATGGAATGCTATCTTCTCAAGCATTAAAAAAGTAAGCCTTCAATGGATTTAAAAATTTCCTGATGTACACAGTAAACCACTAAAGAAGTAAGACATAACCTTCCATGATTCACAAAGAATACAAGGGGGTCGCCAATCCAAAAATATGTGTCCATGTAATCAAGACTAAGCTTTTAGGAATACAGATTCTTTCAGGTAGTATTTTGTTCTACAGAGTCCTGCAGAGATGACAGAAGTCCCCCCTCCACTGGGACTCACTTGAAGAGTTCACACTAGTGTAATTACTCTATCCAGATTAAATTATTCTCCTCCTCACTTAAGCTCCAAAATACCTACCTGCTTGAGAATGTAGCATTTGGAGACCTTGGGAAGGTTCAACAACCCCAAAACTCTCTTCAGCTCATCAAAGAGACCTCTCATTTCATTACGTCGCCGTCGTTCATTTGCCGTGTGTGTCTGGCGGTAATGAGCAAAGGCTTCTGCCTGCGACTTCAGCTTTCTTTTCCAGGCCTGATGCTTCTGTTGGAGGAGTAACCGGATTGACCAGTTTAAGTAAAGAAGGCAATGCAATGGCAGACAATGTTCAAATGCATGTGAGATTTACAGACTTTCTACAGACACCTGAAGATTCCATGTCATGCCATCCTGCTACTATTTCTTCCCGAAAGTTCAGAATCAGAAGCACACGCAGTAAGAAATGGAATGCTGACCAAAGAAGTCACCAACATAATCACATCAACCTTAACGGAAAAGAGCATGAGTCCTTCCTGCTAATAAGCTTTTCTTTTTTGCAACACAAGGCTACTTAGATAAACCACAGGATTACAACAAAATCGTGCATGTTTGAGCCAAGTATTTTTTGTTGTTTGCTTGTCAAGAAAGTCTGCTAATGAATGAAATAATTACATCAAATACAGGAGACTTGAGTTTTTTCCCTGGAGTTAAATTAGTTTGATTTCCATTTTCTTTCATAGGTTCACATGGGTTGGTGCCAAGAGACATTGTGAGTCAGAATGTGAAAGACGGCATTGACATTTATCACCCCAGACATCCACCAACAAACAGAATGTGGCCAAGAGCCTCTGGTCTTGAATTTGCTTAAGTTTCTAAAAAGACTGCCAGAATATTAGCAAAATTACTAATCTCCACAGATTTAAAAGTTTGTTATGTCACCATTACTCTTCCAGGTTCTGTACAACTATGCTATTTATTTAATGGAGACGTAATTAACACTGTTTTTTAGATAATTTTACGTCTCCTTCAAACCCCAGAGCACCAGTGGAAAGACTCCTCAGATTTAGCGATACTATTTCTGAGCCTGCTGGCCTTAGGAGGAATCTGAAGACTGGTCTCCTGAAATCTGGCTCCTGAGAGCTATTTTGCCCTCAGAGGCCGACTTGAGCACAGTACGGCTGCAACTGCTCCTGCGTTGGCCGTGGGTTCCTGTCAAGGGAGGGCCTTACAAGGTGAATTCAAGGGCAGAGAGGAGGACACACGGAGAAGGTGAGGCAGACAGAGCATCCTGGACCCCATCCCTGCCCAGGCAAAGGAATACATCCCAGTCTGCTCTAACAGGTAAGACATACACCAGGTTCCCACCACACTTAAAGCCCCACCCCACCACAGCAGGAAGCTTCCAGAGCTGACGTCAAGTATATCACAGACAGTTATGGACAGAGAAACTGGCTCCAAAGCCACCTGAAAATACAGCACAAGATTGTGAAGGACTGCGGCGAGTTTTGGTTTGAAAGGATTCTGTGATATCTTTAACTTGCCTAAACACATAATTAAACTTCTGTTTTCAGAAATCCTTCATCCAGTGCTGTGCCTACATAATTCTACATACTGTCTTCTTCAACACATGAAAATATTGCTCATTTATTATTTTAAGCGTGCTGTAAAAATTATTCATGCCAAGAACACAAAACCTAAGCAAACACAGCCATAAATAAAAGGCAGATCTTCCTCCCACAGCTGAAGCTGAATCTGAAACCCACTGATGCCAGCACCAGCCCTTCTGCCTTAAGGAGATTTGGACTGAGTACCTCCCCCCCCAGCACATTTGGTTTCTTGCATTTAATCACAAGTATCTGCAAGGCAGATAAATCATATTAAGAGCTGCATGTGAGATGAAAGTTTATCTTTAAAATGGAGGTGTGACACTAGAAGGAAAGAGGAGAGCAAACATATACCTTTGAACGTTTTTCTGATAATGTTTCATCCGAAGAATTAGGAGGATGGTATCTGGAAGAAAGGTAAAAAGTTTTTCCCAATGCTACTCATCTCACACACTCTATCCTCATTAACTACATTCCAGAAGTTTAGAATTGCTCATTTTTATGCCTTGAAATCAACTTTTCTTGTATAATTGCATAAAAGCAGGATACTGTTAAGTCTCCTCAAGAAAATGAACTCTTATCTCCAATGCCATCATCCTGGAAGTAACTGAGCTGTTCTGAAAGCTGTGAAATTATCTCAAGAGTGCAGAAGACAAACTATTTCACTATATGCCGAAGAGAATAAATACAGCTTGTGACTGTTAGCTGCATGAAGTACCTTTTCAAATTACGTTTTGGTTCTGTTTTTAATAAACACAGATTTAATACAGATGGCAGAGCAATCCCTCCCCCACTGAGAACCACCAATCAAAATCCTCACATTTATTACTATCCTAATATATAATAACAGCAGCTTCCTCATATCTCAGGAGCTACAAGAAAACAAAGAGAACACACATTTGAAAATTATTTTTTACAAAACATGACATCTGTTTTCCTCTCTCACTGAAAGATCTTCAAAATTTAAAGCAAAGTTACCACTTAAGGATAAAAGTTAAGCTGTTATCTTCAAAGGGGAGGAAAAAAGAGGTAGCTATCTGGTAGATATATAATATCACCAGTTTTTTCAAAGTTTCTAAATAAAAATCTTCAAACAAAAAGAACTATAGATGCAACATTCCCCATTCTTTTGTTTGATGCAACTGAGAAACAGCCATGACTATCATTACATTCCTCAAGTAAGCCATGTTTTTATTTTGCCTTTGTCATTATAAATGCAAGGGCAGCAACAATAACAAAAACAAACCAACCAAAAAAATTAAGCCAAGCTATCCAACCATGGCAGACTATGCCAGCAAGAAAATACTTTCTTTGCTGGGGCAATGGTCCCAAAGACAAATCTTTCATTTACAGGGTCAGGAGTTAACCTAATGACTGTTCCTGCCCAGAAATCCACCAGCAAGAATAAACAAAGCTTGCAAAATCACATTTAAAACAAAGACAACCCTGCTAATTTTCAGTTTGCAGGAAGGGAGGCTATTCACTCATTAATTTTACATTACAAGATACATCCCCACAAACAAATTAATTAGAGCGGAAAAAGAAAAATGCTAAGATACCCCAAAACTACTCTTAGTTCTGCCAGCACCATCCTCACAGACACTGGGAAGCACCAGTGCTGAGGAAGGCCTGACAGAAGCCTTGCTTTATCTTGCCATCACATGACACCTGTTGTTTAATGGGATCACTCGATGCCAGCCCAGCAGCAGGATACACAACTGTGTGCAGCGCTCTCTAGGGGTGCTTACTTCGGGTCGGAGGGTTCGGTATGAGCAGCTCTGGCCTTCAGACGGGCAATGTTAATCTTCTCTGAAAGCTCCTCCACGGTCTCAATGTCCACCTGCTCGTCATCCTCTCTGTATTCACACGCATCCTGGAACAGGTTTTGTTTTGTTTTTTTAAAATGAGTTTCTACGCAGCAACAGCGCTCAGGCCAAAACAGTTTCACTTCAATCTCAAATTAGAGTACATTACAACATTTAGAACCATCAAGGAATCAACATCTCCAGCTACACTGGCCAGTAAACAGTGCTAAGCAGGAGATTACTTTAACTGTCACCTCCAGGAATTCCTCCCCCTAGCAACTCTATAAAACGCATTCTGGTAAGGCCAGAACCCATCTCTGTCTTTTATGCTTTTATTATGGGCGAGAGAAAAGCTTTCACAGGGCAGAGTTTTCCTGCCTCTATTTTCAAGTAAGATTAAACTGCCTTTACAACCCACTACTGTAGACTCTTGCTAATTGACTTTTTTTACAAAATTTGAAATAGTGATCACTTTAGTAATGGTCTCTCATACCTAAGACAGCAAAAGTCAGAACATCATACAGTCAGGCTTCTTTGGATCATATAGTAAACTGCCTACATGATGAAGAGTAAGACTTTGGCTCTTTCCAAAATGCTACCAAATCACTATTTTAAATATTTATTATATTCTGAAGAGTACGTTTTCTCCATGCTTGCCTGACCAAGAAAACTTGCTCCTTTGTGAAGAGAAAGAACAACTGCACTTCTGTAGCAATGACAAGAGTTAAATATCAATCTTTCGGCCATCTGTAGTTCCAGGTGATACCCCCTCTCCCACGAAAACATGCCTATTCAAACCAATTGTTTTGTATTACAGTTTTTAGTGAAGTTTTTTATATTACAATCTTTGGTCTGATTACAGAACAAAGAACTCTCTCCTTAAGCAAGAAAATGTAATTACACTTCCATTCTCTACTCTATTTCACCCAGTTCCCTGAACTATCCTGACTAAACAAAAACTATTCAAATAAAGATACTATTTAAATCACAGAACTACTGAACAGATACTGGCATTATGTTGAAAATACTGCATGTACAAGATGTAGTGGCAACACTGATCTATTTCTTTATACAAAGAGCACTTCACATTCTTGCCTGCTCTCCTGGGTCATTCATAAATCCACCTTGATGCTGAAAGCCTCCTGATACTTTCTCTAAGCTTTTCCACTTTATACAGTACCATTTCTGTGACCCTTATGTGCGAGAGATGCATACTGGTTTTGTTCAGTGGGCAGGACCACCCTATCTAAACTACATTTGGACATCATTACATTGCAAGGAACACGGTCAGGGGCAGGGTAGTTCAAAAAAGATGCTACAATCCAGAGAGTACGAGGAAAAACACCCCAGGGAATCAGCTTACCATAGAAACACTGTCGTAATAAAGCTTTTCAGTGCTGGTAAGTTATACTGGGCTAATTAAAGCATTGATAGCAATTATCCAGGCTAGAGCCACTCTAGAACTGAAACTTTCTGTGCTCTATCATACTAGAAAAATAGTATTCAAACCCCAATATGTGGCATCTTTTTCATGAAAGAGGGACCAAAAAACCAAAAGTAAAAAACTCCACGGTCCACTAAGAACTTCACATCTTTAAGTTTACACATTCTGAGTGTGGACATATGAAAAACAAAAGTAACTCATTTTTTCATTTTTACATCTAGCAACAGAGGGAAAAATGCTTCTGGTTGGTAAAGCTTTCCTCTCTACCCCTGAATTCCTAACAAGAGGAAAAATATCACAATCATGAAGACCACCAGAAGTAAGTCCACTTAAGTTCTGACATTAAGAACAGCTATTCCTATACAAATACTGCCATAGGCTGAACCTTATCCATATCCCAGCATGATTCTTGAAGATGCTTGTGGAAGCCCTACCTTTCTAGCGTCAGTCAATCCATACTACTTCCAGTCTTTCCAAACTACTTCCTGTAGTTACATAAATTCTAAATGCCTTTGAGAAAGGGTAAAATACCTTACGGAATGAAGACACAAGAGGAGCAATACTACCCTACAACAGAGTTCTGAAGCTGTTATGGAAATGACAGCACTTTTCCCTCTCTGCATTTCAACGCCTGTTTCTGAGCCCTCTCCTCTGATTTTTCTGTCTGTTCCTGGCAGCCTAAGCCCCTACTGCTGATACCTAAAGAGCAAATTGCCTGATAGTAGAAGATCCTCAGTAACAGTGCTGAGGAAAGAGGTTAGATGACAATGAATGTCATTACACATTACCCAAGTAAATGTGTAATTTCTGGAGCTGCCGTCTATGCTACAATGTCCACAGGTTTCACACGTGGTCTGAACTAAAAGCTGACGACATGCAAGAGATTGTTAGAACTTATACTGTCCACAAAATGTATCACTTGCACATTTTATTAAACTTACCATTTTATAGTAATTGGTAACAGTCCTTGTAATTTCAATGTTCAGTTCAGAAAAAGAATGACTGAAAAACACTTTTAAACAACACTTACAATTCAGTATCTTGCCAGACACAGAAGCTGTGTTTAGACGAGTAAGCTGAACTGTGGGACTCTTATCTGTAGCATTACAATACCAGAACAACCCCTGGCATGGTTTTGGCTTAAGCCAACAAGGACTTGTGAACAACTAGGAGTCACAGTCTGTGACTTAGCCCAGGCCAAGCAGTCCTGCTCAGCAGGAACTCCATGTGCAACCATCATGCCTTGGAGATGAAGAGTTTAACACCATCTCCCAGACCACCACACTTGAGTTTGTTCAGACAGCAGGTCCTGATACTCATTAGTCTGCTTCTACAGATATTCCCAGAAGGTTTTATTCATATCACCAAACCCACAAAGATTAACCATCCTAAGCCTCTCTTGATGCGACTCAGGGTAGGAAACGCAAAAGGGCAAAGATACCATCTCAGGAAGCTTCTTTCTGTTGAGTAGAGGAGACTAGAAAAGTCTCTAAGTCAAGGACACAAAGTCAGCACAAGGTAAGAAGGTAATCTGAAGGGCACTGATGTGCAAAGCTAAGAACAATTAACCAGTGGGGAAAAAGGTGCTAAAAAATAAACAGTAATAGCTACTACAGGTAGGTAGCAATCATCCTGACTTTCACTGGAGCTCTCTGAGGTTTTAAATGGCCATTTGCTGAGCAACTAAAACCAGCCCTCATTCTGAACTAGTAGAAAAAGAGCTGTCTTAAGTATTTCCACTAAACAAAACTATTAGTGGACACGCATGTACTCTTGGCTTCTTTGTTTCCACTTGTTTAATGAAGCAGATAAACATCCTCTAGTAGCCTGTTTACATCATCTGACTTCATCCAGTCTGACAAACAATACCAATGCAGCCTGTCTTGTAAGCACCACGTTGAGAGAAGAGTACATCCCAGTGAAAAATAACACGTTTAAATCCAAAACTGATTTCTTCATTAGGCACTGACATGCTAACTCAACTTGCCAGCAACAGAGATTTACAAATCCAGATTCCAGACAGATTTTTACAGTCCTCTGAGATTTCATTCCTCAGCTTTACTGCTCTAGAACCAAGGCTAGCTTACTGTATTCGTGTGAGTTTGTGATGAAGACATACCCTTAGATGGCTTTCCAAACCGTATTAGTCAAAACCTGCACAATGTTTCCTCCAAAACAAACATTTCTTATAATCTCTAATAATTACTCTTTTGCTTCATCTTCTTTTTGCAGGATGAAAGAAAATAGTTTTCAAACATCAACCTCAATACCAGACTACTCTGTGACCTAGACACTATTGTTGGTTTACTAACAAATTCCTAGAACTACCACGTCTGGAAAGTTTATCTGGCATCAGGAACAAATTAATGGTGGTTCTCAAAACCTGATGATAACTCTGCTCAAGTTATTGAAGGATA
>VZTG01006288.1:650535-686505 GCA_013397845.1 Melanocharis versteri
GGAAAAAGGTGCTAAAAAATAAACAGTAATAGCTACTACAGGTAGGTAGCAATCATCCTGACTTTCACTGGAGCTCTCTGAGGTTTTAAATGGCCATTTGCTGAGCAACTAAAACCAGCCCTCATTCTGAACTAGTAGAAAAAGAGCTGTCTTAAGTATTTCCACTAAACAAAACTATTAGTGGACACGCATGTACTCTTGGCTTCTTTGTTTCCACTTGTTTAATGAAGCAGATAAACATCCTCTAGTAGCCTGTTTACATCATCTGACTTCATCCAGTCTGACAAACAATACCAATGCAGCCTGTCTTGTAAGCACCACGTTGAGAGAAGAGTACATCCCAGTGAAAAATAACACGTTTAAATCCAAAACTGATTTCTTCATTAGGCACTGACATGCTAACTCAACTTGCCAGCAACAGAGATTTACAAATCCAGATTCCAGACAGATTTTTACAGTCCTCTGAGATTTCATTCCTCAGCTTTACTGCTCTAGAACCAAGGCTAGCTTACTGTATTCGTGTGAGTTTGTGATGAAGACATACCCTTAGATGGCTTTCCAAACCGTATTAGTCAAAACCTGCACAATGTTTCCTCCAAAACAAACATTTCTTATAATCTCTAATAATTACTCTTTTGCTTCATCTTCTTTTTGCAGGATGAAAGAAAATAGTTTTCAAACATCAACCTCAATACCAGACTACTCTGTGACCTAGACACTATTGTTGGTTTACTAACAAATTCCTAGAACTACCACGTCTGGAAAGTTTATCTGGCATCAGGAACAAATTAATGGTGGTTCTCAAAACCTGATGATAACTCTGCTCAAGTTATTGAAGGATACAGGATGTATGAAACTGCCACCACCCAGCTGAAGACAAGACAGCAACAATTCAGTTTTCAACTTAACTTCCAAAAATAACATCTGTGTTCAGTCTTCTCACCTTCATGCAGCTGAGATGCTATCATCTTGTCTGAGAACAGCGAGCTGGAATATGAACTGATTAGTCTATTTTTCTGGAAGTTGAAGAGATTCTCTGAAAGCCAGAGTTGTTCACTTGGCTATCATGGAATAATAGAATATCCTGAGTTAGAAGAGACCCACAATGACCATCAAAGTCCATCTCTTGGCCCTGCGCAGCACCATCCCCAAGAATCACACCATGTGCCTGAGAGCATTGTCCAAACTCTTCTTGAACTCTGTCAGGCTGCTGCTGTGACCACTTCCCTGGGGAGCCTGTTCCAGTGTCCAACCATCCTCTGGGTGAAGAACCTTTTCCTGATATTCAGCCTAAACCTGCCCTAACTCAACTTCATTCCATTCCCTGGGGTTCTGTCACTGGTTACCACACAGAAGAGATCAGTGTCTGCCCCTCCTCTTCCCCGCATGAGGAAGGTGCAGACTGCAATGAGGTCTCCCCTCAGTCTCCTCCAGGCTGAATAGAGCAAGTGACCTCAGCCACTCATTATACAGCTTCTCCTCACTCCCATAAGGCCCTTCACCACCCTCATGGCCCTCCTTTGGATGCTCTCCAATAACTTAAGGTCCTTTTTATACTGTGGCACCCAAAGCTNCCTGCTAGTGACCAACCACCAGTCCGATGTCACCCCATTCACTATCACCCTTCACGCCTGACCCGTGAGCCAGTTGCTCACCCATCACATGATGTGTTTATCCTGCTGAGTGCTGGACATTTTGTCCAGAAGGATCCTGTGAGAGAAAGTATCAAAAGCCTTACTGAAATCCAAAAAGATTAAATCAACTGGCTTCCACTGGTCAGCTAGGTGGGTAACCTCGGGGACCTTCCTAACTCATTCTGCAAGCAGCCTGAAGTCTGCTTTCCTCATATCCAGACTTGATGTTTTGCTGGCACTTTGCCTCCTGTCACCAGAGATTTGAACTTGATTGTTTTGTGCTTGCTGTGGCCAAGACAGCAGCCAATTGCCATTTCACCCACAGGCCCCTCTCTGTTACCGAGCAGCAGTTCAAGGAGGGCACCTTTCCTAGCCTGCTCCTGGAGTACCTGTACCAAGAAGTTATTGCCCAGGTGTTCTAGGAATTTTCTGGACCTGTGTGTTCCAAAGAACTCTAGTCTGATTTTCAACTGCAAGAGGACTACATTAACAGAAAAGGACTAGAAGAATTCTGTCCTGAAGACATTAACATTACCTCTCCTATTTTTGTCTGTTCTTCAACTCTTCTCCAGTTTAACCTCTCTCTTTCCACTTGTATCTCATCCCAAGAAAAGGCTTAGTTCTTATGTCCATTTGATTGATCCATGGAACAACAGCTTCATAATTTTAAGTAACAACGCACTGTTTCTTAAGTTATATAGTGATGTGAAAGAAGTAAAGGAATTACACATTGGATTGCTTTATTTTAACTTTTGGGTTAAATTTTAATGGAATTTTATGAGCATTAAAATCTAAACATATCTTAACTACACTAACCACAAAGTTTCACCCTTGTTCTGTGACTTTTGGAGCAATTTGTTTTCTATCAAATAAGGAACGACAGCTTTCACATACTATTTAAATGTATTATTAACTTAAAAAAGGAATTTAAGGGTGGATTCGAACATTCCTTCCAGAAATAAATGTTAACTAAGGCTACAAAAACTAAATAGAAGAAAACATCTTAGAATAACAGAAACACTAGATTGGCCACTACATTTTTGGAACATTAAGTTATGTTACAAGTAACCAAGTTATTTGAGTAAATACTGGAGGAAGACAACCTGCAACAGTTATTACAGACTGCTCAATATAACTCCTGTTATCTGAAAAGCAGGCAATTTCTACAAGGCCACTACACTGCTACCTAAGAAAAAGCATGCAACTAAGAAATAGAAGACATTTCCACCTGAAACCCCGATTTACAATTCCTAAAGAAACTGAAGTCCAAAACACAAACATCATACTCTGTCTTTCAAATCCATGGGTTATGACATGTTAGTTGGTTAATTTAAAAAAAAAGAAAGAAAAAGATACCCCTTCATAAATAGTTAAACGCTTACCACTTTTTCAACATCTACTTCCTCTTCACTTGGGAAGTCAGAAGCACCATCCAGCATCTCATCAGCAGAATCATCAGTTTTTTCATCCTCTTCCTCCTCCTCCTCCTCCTCCTCTTCCTCCTCCTCCTCCTCCTCATCTTCCTCCTCATCCTCTTCCATATCATCAGCAGTTATATCAATAGTGGGCACGTAACCCTTTTTGTGTGTCCTCTGTTCTGGTGTTGTCAGGAAGTCACTTTTCTTCGATGTATCAGCTTTGTTATCCACTTCACTTCTATGTTCTAAAGGGGGTACAATGCTAGATATTTTGCTCCAAGAACTGTTAACATGTGTTAGAATATCATGGCCCGTTTTCATTTCTTCCAGAGAATCACAAGCACCTTGTTCTTTGCTGTTACTGCCTTCCTGCTTAGCTATGTTTCCTTTGCCTTCCTCAGCATCGACTGTATGCTCTTCTCCTGAAGCATTATCCTGCTCTTTTGCAGAATCAATTTCAGACCTACTTCTTGTTTTCTCTCCTATGTTTTCCACTTCTATAGAGCCCTTGTACTCCCTTTCCATATCTGGCTGTGCAGCATCATCCTGGCATTCTTGTTTGCACTCAAACAGTTCAGTCTCTCCTTGTTCCTCCTTAATCTTCAGCTGTATATCTTGCTCTTGTTGACTGTGCAACTGCCCAGAACTTGCTCTATTGTCCTCCTCCATCTGGGTCTGTGCATCTCCTTCCTCCTTTTTTACTGCTTTCTCCTCCTGTTCAGCATGTGTTTGTTCCTTCCCATGGTTCCTCAACTGTGCAGTCTCCTGATTCTCAAGACTCTGTGAATGTGCATTATCCAGAGGAGCAAGTGAAGACTCATCTGATGACCCACAAACAGTTTCAGAGTTAGCTGAAACTGCCTCCACAACAGTTTCAGAACTGACATAATCCTCTTTCACTTCAGAAGCCCCTTTTTCTTCCTCATCATTTGGCTTCTCACTGATGTACGAATGGTCACATGATACGACATCTGCAGAAACATCATACTGAGAAGAAAAGCTGTCATCACAAGAACTCTCTAGCACCTTTGAGCTCTTCTCCACCATCTCTAATGCAGTGGAATTTCTATCATCACTACGTGTGACTGTGCCAGATGCTGACTCTTCAAAAGCATTTGACTGGTTAATTGACAGCTCATTTTCTTCTTTCCCATCTGGCACCGTGACCTCAGACTCCGTAACTTCAGTGTCACCTGAGCATGGAGCCTTCCCATCCTCCTTCTGCTGAGCAGCACCTGAGTCCTCTTTCTTGCATATTTTCCTGTAATCCTTCTTCATCTGAAGAGATGCAAAATGGTGAAGAATAGAGTTTGGCACAGTCTTCTGTCCTGGGAGCTGAAGTAAAGCAAAACTTCCAGACTGTAAAGGTATGATATTAGCGGTGGTGGCTGGCAGACCACCCGAGCTGCAGGTTATTTTAGACTCGGAGGCTGTTTGGTTTGTGACATTGCTGGCAGCAGAGGAAGAGATCCTCAGAGTCAGAGTGCCTGCCTGTGACACAAAACTTGCTACTGAAGGAAGAAGAGAAGATGCTTGAGTGGCTGGGTTGGACGGGGGGGATAACTTGGCTACTGAAGTTTGTACAGCTGAATTTGTGGCAGGAGAAGTGGAAGACACAGAGGAAGTGGGAGAAACAGGTGACTCAGGAGGCTTGGAAGGTGCAGGTAACCGGATTCCTACAATAGATCCTGTGAGGAAAACAAAACATCAACTGAGACTTTCTCAAAGCAGCTTTTTTCTTCCAGTTTTAGTATTTGATGCTGTACTAGAAGCAGACACCTCTCTCAAGGATCATAATGCAATCAGGTGTTTGATGACAAGTTCTCAGTGGAAAAGTTGGTCCTGCATAAAGATGTATGAACTTGAATTTTTTTTAAGTAACACCCCAACAAAACACATGAACTGGCCACTCTAAAACTAACAGACAATGTTAAGTTCTAGCATTAAGCTTTTTAATCAAAAAAGACATAGCATTGAAAGTCCTGCATTTTACTTTCCCATTTACTGGAAAACAAGGAAATTGAGGTTTCACAAAATAAAAAACAAAGTAAAAAATAGTATTTAATTTTAAATTTTTTTCCTCTCAGAAAAAGACTTCCAAAGAGAAAAACTGTGTCAAAATTACACAATTATACCACCATTTTTTTCACCTTTATGAACTCTTCTGTAGCGTTTCAACACTCCATAAACAAGGAGGAAAAATACTACCACTAGCAACTAGTTTCTTTTGTTCAGCAAGAGCCTCAAAACAGGAAGAAATTAAATAAACTTTTTGACTGATTCTTTACTACACCTCATGCTCAAACCTCAACTAAAGCTCAGCATTGTTTCCTCTCCTCCCCACAGTTTTATCTACCGTGCTTGCTCTCGCTCTCCCTTCCACCTCACTCTACCTCCCTCTCTTTGAGATGTGTTTTGACAGAGGGAGAACAGAAGAAAAGGTCCTGCTACAGAGTAAACCTGCATTTAAAGTGCATTTGGGTTAGAATTAACAAATACGTACAACAGCACACCCAACCTGCAATTTCTAACTCTTCCAACCCTGTCTTCAACTGTGCACTAGAGAAATAGCTGAAAATCACACTTATTTTTCTTCTCACAGTCTTAAAAAGGAAAAAAACCTGGCAATTCTGTACTGCAGTGTAACATTTCATCTGAGTATCTTCTGTAAACGCACTAACCAACCTGGAAACCTAACAAAAACAGAGTAGCACAGCCAATGAAACATGGGTAACAGCTCCTTCTTTTTAAGAGAATCTCCAACAAGAATTATTTTTGAATCACCATGTTGAGTCTTTGAAGTTGTGACAGTGCAGTGGAAATAGCTCCATTACCACACACACACATAGGTCCTTTTACTTGCTGCACGGAAATCCCAAATTTTGTTGACTTAGCCGTTAACTGCACTTTCTGAATATTATACACATGGTATTTAAGTTGCATTGTGTCTGAATAATTACACTATGTTCTTCAACTACTCACATAGAACCAGATTAGACACTGTTCAATGACTTTCAGCAGGTGAAAGGAGCATCACAGAGACATTTCTCTCATTGTTCATTTCTGAGTAACACACTGGTCAGTCAGGAAAGAAGCACTGGACTTTGTACCTGGATTGCGGAGCATCACTGGCTGCACGCTGGGCTGGGCACCCGCGGTTCGAACCTGCTGCAGGGGAACAAGCTGGATGATCTGCCCATTGGGATGCCTGAACAGGTTCACAGCCCCAGGGCTCCTGAGAGGCTGAAGGACCATCTTCTGCCTCTGTGCCACCTGCGTGCTGGTCAGCGGCCGCAGAGCAGAAGCTGTCTGGTGCACTGGAATCAGCAGCAATCGAGGTCCAACACGTTTGTCTGTTCCAGGAGCTATCTTTGGAGGAGTCTTATTTGCAGCTTGTGGAACAGCATCTTCTGAAATATTTTAACAAGTTACAAAAAAATCAGTTTAAGAGACTGTCTAGAAATCTGGCATTATTCTTAATAAATACAAGTGCAAATATTTTGGCAACAACTGCATCTCTTTTAAATTTATTTGAAGGCAAGTTTTGCTCTTTTTATTCATGGAATGCACAGAACCAACCGGCTCAGAACAGTTTTGGGTTTTTTCTGCGTAGTTCCACTGACATTTTTCAACCATGACCCACAACAGTAATTCCATACCTAACTCCTGGACTCCGTGCCAACCACGAAACTCTAGCAGTCATACTTGTGCTATACATTTCTATAGGTCAAGGAATGATGTGAGACTTCCAGCTCACTTCATAGCAGTCACTGATCAGATAGTTACATTTTTTTCCCTTCCCTACCAGTTCAGGCTGGAATACAAAAAGCAACCTAAGAGATGACATTTCTTATCCTATTTTGGAAAGGGGGGCAAGGCAAGTGAGCCCATATTTAAATTGAAACCAGTTGCACTCTGTATTACAGCTATGAAAAGAAGCAGAATTAAAAAAACAAGTGTTTGCAGTAATAACCCAAAGCACCTAAGCGTTACCTCTTTTTGGATTCTCTGGAGGACTTGAATTAACTCCTGATAGTATCACTGGAACAGAGACAGAAGAGGAAGTCAGTGTGGTCACCACAGGTGTAGCTGCTGCAGCTGTTGTCAGTACAACTGTAGAAGTGGATGTTGTGACAACAGGACAAGTAACAGTTGGTGGCGTTACTACAGTTTTTGGGAGTGACGCAGTTGCTGCTGTTGTGACAATCCCTGTTGTTTTTGTTGTGTTCACAGTAGGAGTGGTGGATGGAGTAGTACAGGTGCTGATTCCAGGTGTTGCAGGAGCAGCTGTGACTGCAGTTGCAGGAGGAGAGCAGGGAGGTTCATCAGCTTTTGTCGGGCTAGGAGTGGTCACAGCAGATGCTGCTACACTGATACTTTCCACAGTAACTGGAGAAGTGATGGTGGCTGTGGTGACCTCAGGAGAGACCGTGCCCAGAGCTGGCACTGAAGGAACCACGGGAGAAACAACCGTGATCGGTGTGGGCTTGATACTGAGAAACTGTCGCTCTGAGGCAGCAGCCTGGCGTGTGCTCGCTCCACGAATCCTCTCCTGTAGCGCTCCCGCTTTGTTTATCACAAACTGGGCAAACACACCACCAGGGGAGGGTCGGGCAGCTGCAAACAAAAACTTGCAGGTCAAAATTTAAATAGATTTCATCTTTGTCTTTCATGAGGCGCTACAATTGTAATTTCAGCATGAATTTGAGCCTCCTTTTTCTATGTACCTTGTAATCAAATCAAAACCTTTATGGCAGCTCTGGATATGCCTTACATGTTAGAAATATGTCTGCCTTATTCCACTACTGTAGCTTTTTATTGCATTTCTTCCCAGATACACAAAAGAATCACGTCTTGAAGAGTTGTTCTTCGTTGTGAAACTATGGACAATCCTAACCAACAGTGCAGGAAAACAAACACCTAAGTGAAATAATGAGCTCCAACTACTTTCTAAACCTCAAATTCTTTGTGTAACAGCCTGAGTCATTTTCCCTTTCTACTGCTTCTTGATTTTCATCCCCCTTCTACTGTATTGATCTTACACAGGCACATGGGAAAGGGATGGGAAGGATACGGAGTTTCCCCTTCTAACTGCACTGACATTTGTGCAACTGCAGACTGGATTGAACAAATGTAACCAACGGAAATTAGTAACTGTTAGGAAGACGCTTTACCTCATCCCTAGCTCTCCGAGGGACCAGAATACTGCATTTACATCACTCCAGATGCCTACAGATGAGTACAACAGCACAGAGATTATGGAGCAAGCCCCACTTAAACACTGCAGTTATTTATGCATACAGCATTTTTAACCCAGACTATGCCAGGATGGTACTTTTTACTTAAATCACATATGCAGCAATGACTTCACCCATCAATGAAACACAGCCAGCTCTTTCATATTGCATTAACACACAAAACAACAAGTTTTATTACAGGACAAGAAGAACAATACACCCATTTACGCGGCAATGAAAATTTAGGCAGAAAGAAACAAAATAATCAATCAGAAATTAAAGTTTTTCCAGGACACAGGTAACATCCTTTTCCCTTGCAAAGCTTCTTCAGATCTTTAAATAATGTGTGGGATTATGTGGATGGGTACTAGACTTCTTTTTCTAAACTCATGCAAAATATAATAGTTAAAGGCTACTTCCTCTCTTGCCACGCTGGGGTAACCACTTCAGTACCAACTCAGATACACAAGTAACTCATGAATCTTCAATTTTTTATTTTTTTTTAACTCAAAGTGCTGTCTAAATCCAACCCTGTTTAGCTTGTGAAATCCAATGAGATTAGAGGCTGGCGTGGTTATTGGCTGCACACCTGCTGTTTTGCTAATCCAGATTTGGACCATCTTGTCTTTCACTGCTGCTTCACACATCTCTGGCGGTCACAAGCATTATGAGTGCAACATCAGCAGAAAATCTAACAGTGAAGAACCACGTATTAGTGATACTTTACTCATTCTAAGTTAATCTGTGTTTGATGAAAAGCAATTAAAAATTATAGTACTGAAACTCCAAACAAAAATCCCCATTAATATTCGGAGAGTCTCCATCCACTCTCATCTCTTGAAAATATGCTCTAGCAGCATTAATAAAACAACTACTAGTCAACATCTGTAATCTTACTCTGAAGTCAAAATAAAACTTTCTGCTTTGAAGAGGTTATTTATTGCAGAGGCATCTTAGGCAGGCAATGCAGCCAAAGGCAGCATGCACTGTTGCACAGAAATCAACATTAACGCTGTACACTCACTCTGTACTTCAGCTTCACGCAATTTAAAACACAGTAATAAGTTCAAACCTACCTATCTCTCTCTGTGCTGGGACATGGGTTTTCAGAGTCGTCACAGTGGGGGTTGAAGTGGTGCTGGTGGAAGATGTAGTTTTAGAAGCTGATGTTGTGGGCCCCTGGACTGATGGTGTCCCAGAAGCAGGAGTTTTAGCACTGGGTGCTACCTTGGAGATCACAGTACTGAGGGCTGCGATATCAAGTACTGTGGGCCGCAGCCTGCCTGTGATATAAGCTGCTAGCCGATTGGCAGGATGTAATGCCCCCATCTGTCCCAAAAGCAGTTTGGCCTGAGGATACCTTTTACCATTAACCTGAAAAAAGGGGAAAAGGGAAACTTTGTGAAAAGAATGCTAATTCACCACTTCTGGAGAGGTGTTTCATTCGTGGGACCTCTAAACGTCCTTTTCAAAAAAACATTGCAATTTGGAATGGGAATTCCTAATTTACTTATTGCCCAGGAGAACTTCAAACAACTAGTTTTATCTTTGTAATACAGATTTTAAATGCTGCTCAGACTCTCACATAAAACCGGAGAGTCAAAGGAACATGTGAAATCACCGAAATTAGGTAAGAGTGAAGCTAGCACCTGTTTATCCTGTCCCTCACTTATGTTGTAGTCCTGAATAAAAAAGGGTTCCCTAACTGAAGGACAATTTTGGATAAAATTCTAAAACCTAATTAAGACCTAGCACCACAAAAAAAGAATACTGATGGCATATACATTGAGACAAAACTCTGAAGAGCTTGCAAAAGCTGTATCAACTTTTTCCTTATCCACGCTGTTGTCTGATACTGTAATTAAGGTATGATGAGTTCCCTAACTTCAAATTCCAAGTTGTACTGGTAACCGACTGCACAGGAAAAAACCAGAACATTTTTCTGAATGTCAGGCTTTATGCCTAGTGGAGAACTGGAAGTTTTGGCAGTGTTGCATTTTGCTTTCAGGTTGCTTGATAATACCTTCTAAAAGCCAAATGTATTTAAGACACCACTAAATAAACAGTAGTTTTTATTGATCAACTTTTATTGAAGGTAAGAAATTTCCTAATCTTTTTCTCTCCACTAGCTTCTCTTTCTGAGGACGTCATATCTGCAAAGTGTCATGAAAATATATTTCACTCTCGTTTTCTAATTCATATGGTTTTCCTCAAAGTGGTTTTACTATAACCACAAATAGCTATGATGGAAGAAGATCTTCATTTTAACCATGCAGTTCCTACTACTAATTCTTAACACCAAGTCAGCAACATAAAACTGCAGGGAAAAGACCCTTTGAATTTAGGATTATGAAGTCTCTTGATGAAAAACATATATTCTACAAAGAGGATTCAGGCTGTTAGTGAAGATTAACAGTACGCTGCAGCAAAAAGCAACTTAATGTTTACATTTGCTTTTTGAAGTTTTGTCCCAGTGTATACTTCCCCAGAAAATATTCTTTCTGTGCACTCATACAGTCATTCATAGAAGCATTATGTGTCAAATGCACCTTCAGGGGGTTTTACAAAGAATTAAAAAGATCTTCAGAGAGATAACTGCACTTGGGTCAACAAGACCCAAATTGTCAAAAAGACAAGTTAAACCATGAGATTTCAGGACTCCAGTAAGATTTCCTGTTATTGAGTAAATCTTGACAGGGACAAGCTTATGGAGAGGAATGCCACCAGATACCAAGAACTCTTGTCTGGACAGGCAAAAGACTATGTAGACAAATTAAAGACTGTTCTCCTCTTCAAGGAGTTCTGGGATAGTACTGGATGAAACTGCAACTGATCTCCACAGTAAAGGCAGAGGGACCCACCTGAATCAAGCCTGAGGGGCTCATATTAGCATTGCATTTGTAGACAACCAGCTTTCCCGCAGGAGAAACCCCTGCATAAAAAGGCAAGCCTTTGCCCCCATGCAGCTTCTCCCGCAGTTTGTCCACTGGGTCTGCCCGCATGACCTTTACATTTTCTGAGTTATTGCATGACGCCACTGCGCTATCAGGAGTCTCCAAGACAGGGATCTCAGGCTTCTCGTCCTTGTCCTGGTAGGACGGCACTGAAATTTTCACTCTGGAGGAGCAGACAGAAGGATGGTTCTCATCCTGGGCCTTGTATTCCGAAGCCAATTCAATAATGAAGCTACCCACTTTGAGGCACTGTGGCGCGTTACTGTTGATATGCTGTGGTAAGATGGTCAAGATCTTATTGTGATCTTCCTCCAAGTTGCAGTCAGAGATAATCTCGATAAGTTTGGTTCGTTCACCTTGAGTGGTGTGATGAACATAGGAGGTGGAGAAAGAGTCCCCCTCACTACGGGAAGAACACCAGCTTTTCTCTGAGAAAGAATTGAAATAGGTTTCTGCAATACTATGGCATTTTAAGCACCTGGATAGTCAAACAGTTTCATTCTGCCCACACCTCCACCCTTGTCTCAGCTCAGCTGCAGGCCAACAGCAAGTAAAAGAACTGTTCAAAGCACCACGCCCCCTTGCAGAGCTTCACAATCAAGCAAAAACTCACTGCAAAACTAATGTAATTATTTCTCACGGCTCAATCCCTGCAGCCATACCACATCAGGTTGTATCCCATTGCATCACAAGCTAAACAAAGCTGGGTTGTTTCAATACATGGGTGAAAGTTCTCCAAACACACCAACACGGTAGAAAGCATCACTGGTTATTCAAGAGATGGCACTTTTCTCTCTGAGTCAGAAAAGCACCCGTGTCCTATAATGGCATGAGGGCACATGCCGCTAGCAGAACTGTCTTTTGCAGAAGATGTATAAACAGAAGTGTGACCTTTTGTTGTCATTAGAGATACAACGTCCCTTTTTGCAAAACTGTAAGGATGTTCAGCCCTGTGTCCTGGCCATTTTAATTTCACCTACCAATGCACCAGCATTTTCAACTGATCACAGTATTTTTCCATTCCCATCCTTAAATGTAGTATGCGCTGTTGTACACATTAAACAGTAAAAAAATCAGCTCAAAAAGGCAGATATGATTCATTAGTGGATGACACAATGCCTCTAGTATATGTCTCACTTAAGGCTTGTAACATGATTTGGGCCACTTCAGACTGAAAGAGAACATGGATGTCTAGCCTGTTTCTTCATGAACTAGAAACTCAAACCCAGTATCTCTAACATTGCAAAACTTCAATCTTTCAACTTGATCTAAACAAATAAGAATTCCAAATAAAGCACAGGTGCTTCCTTATCCCGTTCTGTTCTATGTGAAGAACATGAGGATCCCATCCTCCCAGTACTACTGGGATATTTAATTTTTCAGTAACTGCAAAGTGAGAGTAAAGAAAAAAAGAGGGAGGAAAAAATACCAAGACAAAGCAAAACCATTAATCTCCATTCCTTTCCAAGTATCTAATCATCTCTCTTGAAGACAAGTCTGCTGCGCAGTTCTATCTTTTATTGCTAAACAAGCTACTGCAGCACTGGTCATTTTACACTTAGAGCAGCAGCGAGTACAGGATATTTAGTCTGCTGTATCTCCATATGCTCCCCCCCCAGCTGCTAAGAAAACAGGAAACTGTATGCATAAGATTTTTATTAACAACTGTAGTAACTCCCCCAGCAAACAGACTTCTGTTTCATCAGTAGCTACTTTTTTTTAAGAAATACGACAAAAATGTGTAACTACCAAGAAGTGCAATTATACTCAAGACTCAGCTCTTACCTCTTGATTTATTAGTGCCTTTGTCTACCTCACAGGTTGCCTTCTCAGGAGGCTGAAGCTCTGGTTCAGGCTCCTGCTGGAGGAAAGAAATACAAGAAAATATTCACCCTATACATCTCACTTCCACACTAAAAATCACAACGCAAAATGAACTAGTTCACCCCAAATCATAAAAATATGCAGTGTTTGACAATGTCACAGGTTTCATCTTAGAAGGGCTCTACTAACAATGAACATTTAAGCCTTACATAATAATGCACTTGTGGCAGCCAGGGATTTCCCCAGACAGGATGACGTATATCACAGTAACGGGGTAAGTTTACCAACACTGCAAAGTGATTTAGGCTCCAGCTTCCACAGCCTTACCACCACCAAATGCAAGTCAAGCCCTCATGCCATGTAGGAGTTTCTGGGGAAAAAACTACTTCCAACATTTTCAATATTGTTCTATTGTTCTATAATACACACTAGTTACAGTGTGACTTCTTACCTTTACACTACAACTCTGTGAATCACTTTTGTCTTTTTGCTGTGTTTTCTCCTCTCTCTTGTGTTCATAGGCTCGCACCCTTGCACAAGTCATCAAACTTTCAAAGTACATGTAGACAGGATCCTTGTCCTCCTCGCGAATCTAAAAGGAAAAAAAATAAAGAGACAAAAACCTCTCCTCTCTCTCCTGGATGCACATCAGATTCACAAAACAGCTTTGCTTTTTAACAACACTTCAATATAAATGCTTCAATAGTAAGGGTCAAAAGAAAAGTCCAGCATTTAAAGCTAGATCTGTCCTTTCAGTATCATCACACAGCCCTGTCTGCCACCACCAGCCTCCAAAAATTCAAACCCATTCAGATATTTTTCTAAGTGAAGAAACAAATCCTAAGTGTCATGCATTGTTTAACATTATCTGATCTACATTAAATAGCTACTCTAGTTTGTTCTTCAGATATAACTACATTCCACTCTACAGCTGTTTTTCCTCTACTGCTGTTGTTGCTTTTGTCTGATACTAAGGTGAGGGGAGACACAAAGCCCAGATTCTTAGAACACTGGCAGTGAAACCTCAACAAACAGCAAAAAAAAATACTCCAGAACTACACTGAACACTCTGTGTCTGTATCCCAACATTTTTTGCAAGTAATTCATACTTAAGATAGGCTACATTGTGTAGCTAATAACTTTTACAAGTATTACAGGACTAATAACCATTCTGACAAAAACAGCATATATTACTGTATTTTTAAATGAGGATATCAGTGAATCATAATCACCTTCCACCATCTCCATGTTGCTACAGTAAATTCTTAACAGAAGATGGACATAGTCAAAGATTTGTATACAATCAATCCATCCTAGTTTATTACACACCTAGGGGCAGTCAGTCCTAGGCTTTCACCTCAAACTTCTCTAGAATTGCCTAGCACAGAAGCTTCTGGCAATATTCGTTTTAATTTTCAGTACAAAGGAAAACATGCACCTCTTTTTTTCTCTTACCACTGGATTGGGTCTAGGAGTGTACACTCTGCCTGGTTTTGTTCCACTGGAAGACCTGTTCTTGCTAGGAAGCGAGACCTCTAGGTTGAGTGGAACCATAGATTTAACTGGTTCAACAACAGATGGTGTTGGGACATAAATTGGTTCCGGATCTACTTCACCTTCTACTTTGACCCACAGGGGACAATTCCTAACAGGTTGTTCTGGCTCTGAGTCACAGATAGCTGAAAAAAAGAGAAAAAACAAAAATTACTTACAAATAAAACACCATCTAATGCAGCAGTAACAGAATTTTTCATTTGGGGGCTAGCTATGCAGTAATCACTAGTTCAAACTGCCAGAAAATACTACTGGTTACTTCTCTTGCTTCAAATTCTAGTCCGAAGTGACGGCAACTTGTCTACAAGAAAGAAGAAATGAGAATAAAAATTTTTTTATACTAATCCTCATTTCTCACTTTTATTGTGATAGAAGACACACAAAACCACAGAAAATTAGTGACCTTCACTGATGCTGCATACTGAAAAATCCCAGACCTGAATACTGCAGCTATGTGGAAAAATTAATTTATTCCAGTAGAACACCAGAGAATACTTTGTTTTAGGTATTGCTGAAAGTATTGTTAGAAAGAAACTGAAAATGTAAATTCATGGGCAATTTCTACAAATTTGGTTTTCTGAGCATACCTTCGGCCAGATCTGAAATTACCATAAATAACTACATTTTCAATGAAGTCCATGAACTCTACAGCTATATAGAGCAACTGAAAATGCAGCTCTAGATCCTGACTTGTTAACAGGGAAAGATAACAGCACTGTAACACTTAACATTACCAACAATGACAGCAGTAACTATCTCGTATCCATAGTCTTTAAAGGCATTTGGAAAGTTGAACAAGCGTTTAAACTACCAAAAAGAAACTCCAACTATTTGATTCAATAAATAACTACACAGTGCCCAAAATGCTGACCATGTAAGTAAGAATTTTAAAAAAAATAAAAAAAAGGTGTTATTTCCTGTAAGTCATTTAGAAATGGCATCACTCCTACATCCTAATGAAAAATGCCCACCAATATTGGCGGTTTGCTGCAAGTAATCTCCCCCAATACTCACTGTATTCCACCCTTTTTCTCTTCTTCCTGTCTTTTTGCTTCATCTCCTCTTCTTCCCCATCACCCTCTTCTTCCACATCTTCACCCTCTTGCTGCTGTACTTGCGTTCCGAACAGCACAAGATTTCCACGCACAGCCTTTTTCATCATTTTCTTATGTTTTGATCCTCCCTTCACCAGCAAGACCTTTCTCTTGAGGCAGGTGCACCCAAACATGCAGTCTGGCCTGCGGCAGTGGGTAGGCTGACGTTTCTCCAGTGCCAGACTGGCACATATGCAACCCAGTCGGCAGAAATCATTGTTGCAAGGAGGTGCTCGTCGTCTTATTATCTTGTGGATAGGTTTGCTTTTAAGAGATGCCTAAAAAAGGTTTTAAAGAAGCATAAACTTCAAATTTTAGTAAAAGGAATATTTTAGTAGAATTAAATCAAGTATATGCAAAATTGCTATTCAAAATTCATTTAGAAAACCCCTCCAGCTACATTGTTTACATATGAAAACTTGTCCTCTATACCAAAAAAAAACCCCAAAAGAACCCAACAGAACAGAGTTTGGATTTGAAGACTTTTGAGAGGCAACTGGAGACCAGGAAAACCATCCCGGTAATAAGCAGGATGTGAAAAAAGCCAAAGAAGTTATAATGTGACAACCAGGTTACACGACTAGGATTTTCTTGCAGTTAGCTCAACTGACAACACAAAAATGAAAACAGCAAGGAACTGCAGTTACTGAACAACAATTGTACCAACCCAAATTTTTAATGGTGAAAATTTCAAACAATTCAAATTATTAATAATTTGTATCAATATGCTCTTATCACAATTAGTTTTTTCACTAAGTCAGTACTCCTCAAGTTTCACTGCAAAGACTACACCACTAAGGAATCTCATGATTTATCACAATCCTTAGCAGCTTCGGTCGTATTTTCTGCATCTCTATGGAACATCCGTAAGTGGGCAGATTAAAAAAAGCAACAGCACAGAAAAGAAAGAAACTATTATAGATCTACCTGAGCTGTAAGCAGGGTTGCCAAAGAGATGTCTGCTCGCTCTTCTGTAATATAGGTCCGTGGTTTCCCATCCCAGAGAGCACAGTCTTCCAAGTCCATTAATTTCACCTGAGATTTAGACAAACCTGGTGGACGAGGTGCTTGGTGATGCTGTGGTGCTTGACGTAAATTGATCTGTTTCGGAAGCGTATTTTCATCCACAGTTGGCAGCACAAAACCATCTGCTTGGTTACTCAAACTGCTAGCTGACTTAGCAGTCTTTTCCCCTGACACTGATGAGTTCTGGCTCTGCTTTGGGGGAAAAGGTGAAGGCAGAATAGGCTTGTAAGATGATTTTACTCTACTGTTTGTAGATGTCTGTCTGGTTCGAGTCTTTGTCTTCCTAGAGGTAGATGATGGAGGAACAGGCTTCAGTGTGTAAGATGTTGATGGAATTACAGTGGACTGCTTCTTTAAAACACTGTCGAGTGTTCGAACATAGCTAGTGCTCTTAGTGGGAAGCTGATACACCACAGGAGAAGTGGGAGTGTTAGAAGAGAATCCCATACTTGTTTCCATCAATTTCCCTTCATTTTCCAGGTACTCATCCAGCTTGTCACTACAGAACGCTGAGCGATTCTTCAATGAACCTTCTGAACTGCCACCTAAATAAATAAAGAGTACTTAAACTCCTGCAGTTAAATTTTATAATAATCAAACACTGTAGGATAGGTAAATATATCTCTAAAAAATGCACTCTTCTACAAAATTGTATATAACATAGGCACACCAAATATAATCCATTCTGAAACACAACCAGCGGCCTGCACAACTGTTTTTGTGGAGATCTTTCACGTGTATTTGTGGTGGATTGGCCTTGGCTGGATTCCAGGTGCCTGCCAGGCCACTCTGTCGCTCACCTTCTCAGCAGAATGGGCGGCTGCAAGTAAGCTGCAAAAAACCTCATGGGTCAATATAAAAGCAGTTTAATAAAGTAAAAGCAAAGGCCATGTGTGGAAGCAAAGGAAAATAAAAGATTTATTCTCTACTTCCCAGCAGGTGATGTACAGGCACTTCTTAGGAAGCAGGGCTTCAGAACAAGCAGCAGTTACTTCAGAAGACAAACATCATGCGTAACAAATGCCCTCCCTCCTTCTCCATTCTCTTAAGCTTTTATTGCTGAGCAGACATACATTATAGAATATTCCTTTGTTTAGTTTGGGTCAGCTGTTCCATGTCCTCTCCCAAGATGGTGCCCACCCACCAGCTACTGCTGAGGGGGGCATGTTGAGAGGCAGCCTTGGTGCCGTGCGAGCGTGGCTCAGCAGTAGCCAAAACTCTGGTGTGTTACCAACACCTTTCCAGCTGCCAGTGCAGAGCACAGCACTGTGAGAGCTGCTGTGGAGAAAATTAACTCCAGCTCAACCAGACCCCACACAGCATTCATTCACAAAAACACTACAGGCCTTCTGTGCTTCTATTCTTACTTCATTTGTCCTAAACACCCGGCCTACCTGGTATAGCAAAACGTATCTGGAATATTCCAACACAACATTGTATAGAAGTGCAGAAGGTACAATATAAATACTTAATCTAAAGTAAAAAATCGGCAAATTTTCAACAATCCATCTGAGGTATGGCAAAATAATCAAATATGTGAGGAATACCTGCTCTAACTGGAGTTAAAAATACATCAATATAAATGAAAATTACTCGGGTTCTTTAAGGTCCCTGAGGCAACAGAATTCTGGAATTACCGTTCTTTCATATAAACTCAAAACTCGCAAACAAAACCAGCTTTGATCTTCACTCAAGCCTTCTGTGTAGAACAGAACACGTATCTTTATCTTACTCAAAGTTTCTCTCTCCCCTTAATAATCTCCATTCTGACTACGGAACCAGTACTAAAAAGTTCTTTAATCGTAACAGTTTCAATGTAAAAAAAAAAATCTCTCATTTAGACACGCAGAAATACCAAATTTCAACATCTATGGAAGGTCAAGAAAATGGCCACATGTTGGAAATATGTACATTGATGTCTCTCTTTTTACTTTTTTTTTACCTTCATTCCTAGAAGCACCATGAAGCTTCCCTCGCCAGCCTTTGATTTTTGTGAAATCATTTGTCTTTCCTGTCCTGGAAACAAAAGGAAATCCAGTATCTGGAAAAGAAGAAAGCTGGCCTCAGTTTATGAACCAAGTTTGATTCTATCAGTGTCTTAGCAAACTCTGCTTATTCCTTTTCAGGGATAGGTGAACAGTAGCAAAATCAAAAGCTTTGAAGCAAGTTGATTTTTACTTTTTTTTTTTTTTAATTAACAGAATACTTAAAAAGGCCAAGCTTCCTGTAGAGTTCTGCTCCATGGCCAAGCATCTGCTATCCCACACAAAAAAATGTTTCCTTTATTTTCTGTTTTGGTCTCCTTAGCAATGTGCAAAAGCAGTTGGCTCCAAAAGTCTTATGGGCCAATCAACTAATTACTAGGCTAAAATGGAACAGGCAGGTTTTGAGCTGATACTACAGCCTCACTCAGCAAGAAGAGTAATTTGATTGTCTCCCCTCAGTTGGGCCAATGACTTTTATAACACCTGCAGAAACTTGATTTAATGTTCGCTGTTCAGTCAAATTCAGACAAGTATCAATTAGGGGCATGGACAGCGAATAACCACAAAAGGCAAACAGTTACATCTCTGTCAAGTTATGCATCAACTGTGGGGGCTAAGATGGAATGTAAATATACTAACAGGGATCTGTGTGGCCGTTTAACATATTGTTAGGCTAGAAATAATGGCATTGGACACTAAGCTGACTGAGGTCTTCTGAATTGAATCTTCCTCTCCTGCAGTGTAAACAATCTGAAATTCAACGTCTGCCTCTACCAGCTCCTAAAATCAGTAGATTAAGAAAGATATAAGTAATCAGAATATTACAGTGGAAGAAACAGTTAAGCAGAAGACAGATAAGCATAAAACATAAGCTATACTTTGCCCATCCAGGTCACTATTAAAAACAGTACCTACCAACAGTATGAGAATCATAGCCACAGTATGAGAACTGCACTTGTTTGGATACCAAGCAAGCTTAAAAAAGAACAATCAGTCACAACTTTTGTATTAAATAATTATCATGTAGTTATAGAGTAGCCCTCACGTGGCATCTCAAGGTCTTCTGGAAAATTCTGATACTCAGCTCCATGAAACACAACTTTTTTTTTTGTTTGTTTGATATGTGAGCAACATCAGACAAATTCAGATTGCTTAAGCTTCTTCTGAGCAATTTGAGAGGTCAGTATAAAATAGACAGATACTATTACTGGATCACAACCATCACAAAACGGGAACCCTGATAACAGTCCAGCCACAATTACTCAGGACTCCTTGCCCAGTAATGACATAATGATCTCAGGAAGTTCTCCTATTTTGTCATTTTAGTACCATTTTAATCTGTTTAGATACCAAATTGAACTAAATAGCCATTCTCTCCTTCTCACCATTGATAATAAAAAGGCAACACTTGAGATTACAGCAAATTCATATTCTACCCACCTGGAGAATTGGGGTTGGTACCTGGATAGCTCCACAGAGAGTAATTTGAGTAGGAAAGAGGAAGCTGCACACCCAAATATTTCAAGTCGATGCTCATTGTTGGGTCCACAGAATTCAACTTCAGTCCAACTACAAGAAGCAAGTATCAGTAAATGTCTCAATGCAGCAAGATGTTAGGAAAAATAAAGTCAAGATATGCACTAAAAGATAAACCATTCAGTTACCACGGGCTTTCCTGGCATTCCCCCACCATTTTAAGAGACTTGAAAAAAAGCATTAGTGCCATAACAGTTACTTACACTGGATTTATAGCAGGTATAAATTAAAGAGCATTTTACGCAACAGGAATTTGAGAAAAAACTGAATTACTTTTCATAGGTTTTTAGAGTGCTACTGAAGTTTTCACAGAAATTTATTAGCCATAGTGCCAGTGTTGTAATAAATCTCGTAATAAAACCTTTTGCTTGTTTTTCTGAAGAAGTCAACACCATTTACATCTTTGATGGCTGGAGTTACTCTCTGAACCCAACTCAGCTGACTGACATTTCATATCCCTAAGTTACCAAGCCTGCCAGCAGTACTTACACATCCCCTTTTGTACTGAGCTAAACCCATGCAAGAACATATACCACACATGCATCAGTTTCAACCACCAATGAGAGACAACAAACCACATTTTAGCTCTGAAGAATGTGTGTTTGTTTGTTTGACTATTATGACATAAACAGGAGTTTAGACAGTGATTTCAGGACTTGGCACATCAAATTCTCCAAATCTCAGTAGGTTATCTTTTTCCCCAGACTTGGCACTTCACAATGAAGCACCTTTCCTTCCCTCCTGAAACAGAGGGGAAAATGGCTATAAAGAAACTAAACAATCTGTGTTGTTATAGGCAGTGAAGTATTTGCGGTGGCATCAACACGTTCCTTCATTAACAACCCCCAATACTCAAATTAAAATATTTACTTGGTAACAAAAGCTATCTCTGTCAATGGCAAAACAAATACAGATACAGAAATGCTGAGAAAAGTGAAAGCTAGGAAAATTACTATTGCACTTTTTCAGAAAAAACTGTTACACTGAATTCAAGAAATCACTGTCAATCAAATTCAGCTCACAGCCGGGACCTGAGAACATCTCTTTTGATTTATAGCTATGGAAACCTACAGATGTTGCTCCTGTTGCCCACAAGTTTGAAATTAATACATTAAATGTATGCATCTTGAAACTGAAAACATATGATTTGACAAGGCTCAGGAAACTAAGTCGTATTTGCACATACAGTAGAAACCTTGTGCTGGCCATACACATTTATGTTCACAAGTGGAAACACAGTGACCAGATTACTAGCAGCCTGAAAATAATTGACATTAAACAAATCTCAGGCATGGTTGTTTAAACAGATACTGTTATCACAGACAGTCTAGTGAGATGTAATTTTCATATCTACATAGGGAAAATAAGAAGCAAGTCAATCTGGCATTTTGTATAAAAACATGTCAACTGACAAATGTCAAGATGCCATCAATTTCTTTTTTCTATTCAAATAAAATGGAAAGAGTACAGTTTATTTTTCTTCACACTCCTTTCTGTCACCTGCAAAAACAGGCCAATCTTTGGTTTACACTCAAACGAAAATAAGAACATCACGCATGCACAAAGTCTATTATTTCAGTTGAGGATCATGAAGCAAAAAAAACCCCGAGACAAAACCCAAGAGGATGAGCCCAAGAAGTGCAACATGGAATGTCTGCAGGCAGCCAGAGAACAAATGGTAACAGTTATGTTTAATGTCAATAAAGACATCCCCATATACAACAGGTGAACTATCACTTTTTTAATTTCTATCATCTCCAGAGTCAGTTGCTGTAAGCAAACAGTACCAAATGAAGAACTTCAAGAACTTTCTCCTCTCCATCAGCTGCAGCTGATTAATTTGAAATACGACAACAGTGCCTTCAATTTTCAAGAATATAATCAGGGATTCAAATTAGCTCAGATCAAAGAAGCATCCCACAGCATTGCAGTGCTCCAGCAGGAGCTTTCCTTTTAACACATTTAAGTGGGATTCCCTTCTTTCTGAGGCATCTTCCAGCAATTCTGATGCCTCTAAAAGCTAGACAGCCTCAATCACACCCTGTTATTAACTTCACAGATCAAGAGCATTGCAGGGTTCAGGTACAGCTCCAACATTTCATCAATGAATCTCAAAAAGAATCTTAAATTTCTCAACTACACTGTTGAGAATCAAAACCAGAGTTAACATAAAAATTGCTGTCTGTTCCTTCCACAATCTCAAGTCTTCAAGGCAAGAGATCTGTAATTATTTGGAAGATGAAGATAATCTGGAGAAAGTCTGGTTCCTTGTTCACATGCAGCAGCTGAAGTCTAACAACAGAAGTATTGATACTGTAATTCACTTCACAGCCTGATCAGATTACATCTATTGCAGTAATGCTCTTGCTGAAAATAGTTTTCCCATATCTTCTTTTCCCTCTAAAAATTAGAAGCTGTCGTTCATCTCCATCATTGCTGAATTGCTATTTCACTACGTAATGGGCTCAGCAGATTACTATCCAACACTGGAAATGATGGTCATTACCACTCAAGAAAACCAAAATTCTTCAGATGTCTTTTTGTTAGCCTAATGCTTGACACTTCTTGTCCGCTTTTTAGTATCTGTGAACTGCTCAAAACCCTTCAGAAGGCACCTCACACTTCAGCTGGAGAAAAAGCATGTGGGTTGAACATGGTCCCAGCTGCAGGATCATGCCATGAGTAAAACAGCCCTCGCTAGTGCTGTAGTTGCCAATGTATCACATGGTTGCCAACACGCTGTAATTTTATGATACATTCTCCAGGTAAAGGCAACACCTAGGAGGGCCACAATAAAATCCTAAAAAGGCTTAATGTTGCTAGTTCTCATCATTGCCCATGTATAAACCATTCAAGATAATCCAACGTTCTTCACCACAGAAGCTCTGTGAGGGCCCAGAACAGTTCCTATCAGAGTCAAGATCAGTGTCTGGAGTCTGTATTACAGTTACGTGTTTGAAACATTCAGCGCCAGAACCTCAGGAGTATGAGGTACAACACTTCCATTCGGATCAATAATTTCATCACCTGCTCTGATGCTTATGTTAATGTCATTGGTCTCAAGACTACTATTGCTGATGTCCTTTCAACATCATCAGAAGAGAGAACATTAAGTTCCATTCCATGGATCCTTGACTTTCCTCCATCTACCTCAGGATAACACTGTATATAAATAGAAGATCACAAACTACAAGTACCCTTGGCCCTTTTATATGGCTACTGAACTGGATGAATAGAGACTCAAAGAAATAACGACTCAAATCACAGTAAATGTAGTCTTAGTTAAGTGCTGCTGGATCTCTAGCTCTTCTACTCACCAGGAAATGCCTACTTTTTTGAAGGAGTAAAACCAACTCCATCTGCTTTCAACCAGGTTTTAGGGCATTACAAAACGGGCACTGTCGGAAGGCTCAGCAACTTCTGCAAGAGGCACGTAACATGCAGACTCCTGCTCTCCTGTTGGAGATTCAGGATTCACCTTTTGCCACCTCCACATTTTCTAGTTTACAACAAAAACCTGTGCAGATAAGAAGCCAGGTCCCAGCTGTATTAGGCATATACAGTATTGGCACCTGGAGGAAATTATCAGCTCAGTATGACTAAGTGTAACGATCAACCAGGTGCATCAGTACATACACCATCACCTACCTTCCTGAAGGCTAGGATGTATTACTTGTTTATGCCTCAAGGTCTTCAGCTCTTCCATCAACTCCTTTTCCAGTACCTGTATTCTTGCTTGACAATCTACTCAAAAAAGTAAGAGAACATATAAGAAACATTTGCCATGCAAAAAAACTGACTTAAATATTAATTTTTCAGTGTGTTGTTACAAATTCCCATATTGCAGGGAAGAGCCACTCACCAAAAAAAAAAAAAAAGAAAAGAAAAATGCACCTGGATCACTTGTAGTCAACAGGGGAGCCTGAAGATTCTGTGACTCTTCTCCACCAGTTCTATCAACAGTGTTAATGTCAAGAGCTTCCTACATACATGAAGAGCCTTGAGTAAGTTAAGATACCTTAAAACACTTAGATGCAAAGTAGGCCACATCAAATATCACCAAATTGTTCAAAACATGAGACTATTTCATAAACAAGCATCCACTCTTTTATACAGAACTCCAGATCCCTCTACTTTTTCCTAAGCTGCAAGAAGTAAAACCATCTTATGAATAACACAAGGTCAAAATAAGAACGGATTTGGAAAGAGGCCACGAAACTCCAAACTCAGTTTAAAAGAAAATATAACTCAGCTTGTAAGCATGAAGGGCTTTAAAAAGTTTTTGAATTTTATTCACAACAGTGAGGTTTTACCTTTGATGCAAAGGACACAAAAAGAACGCCGTCAACATCTTCAAGGTCCGGTCTAACATCTGGAAGGATACTCCCAGGCCCCAGGGAAGTGATCTTGCTCGTTACTACATTTTTCCCTATACCTTTAGGTGGTCGACCAGCCTTGGAAATTTTCAGTTTCCGGGGCCTTCCTCTTTTATTTGTAACTGATGATAGGGTGGTTTGATTGTTACCAGAGCCTTTGAGGGACACAGGATTCTTCAGTATGCCAGGCCTTTTTCTGCCACAGATCTCTTTATCCGGAAAGTCACAACTTACTGAGCCCCTGAGATTAAAATTAGGTGATTTGGACAGAGTCCACTGGACCTCTCCTATTGAACAGTATTTCTGTGACATTTTGCTCCCCGGAGATTCTTTTTTCATACTTAACTCCTCAGCTGCAGTGACTGTGGAGCAAGAGTCTTTGTGATTTTCAAAATACACGGGCAAGGAATCCAGGGCTGCACTCAAAGGGGATTTATCCTTCTTGCAAGAGGAAAGCATGGTCTGCGGCAGCTCAGATATCTTCACTGTGCTCTTTGTGATAGCACAAGGTTCCAAATAGACCACAGGCATCTTACCACTACCCAGTTTTAACATCTTTGCTTTGGCAACACCTGAAGGACTGGTTAGCATACGCTTCCTAGACCTGAATTCTCCATCAATTCCGTCTGTTTCACGGCGTCTCATTAGGTGTTTTTGTACAACGGGATCATCATCGTCAGTGTTGGAATACTCATCAGTTTCTTCATCTGTGTCTTCCTGTTTCACAGTTATTCCTTGTGTGCAAATATTTGACTCGTAGTCATAGTCATCTACTGGCTCCTCTTTAATGACTACATTGAAGTGTCCATTTGGGTCCAATGGAGATGCCACACGGGAATTGCTTTCGTAACTGCTAGCAATGGGACTGGGGTGGGAGGGAGGGGACAAAACCAAAACACAACGTAAGATCTTTATCAAATCTCTTTTACCAAAATTCCACCATCTCCCACAATTCTTGGTTATATATCGTAAAAAGCTTCTAAAACGCTCCCAGACATAAGTCTGCTAAATAAGCTGTCATTTACAAGCTTACATTTTTAGAAGCACTCAAGAAGCCCCAAGAAATTGCCATTATTAAGAACAATCCAACTTCTTATCTGAAGGCAGCAGCACAACTTCCTTCCCTACTAGTATCAGGGTGACATTTGCACTTTTTCCTCTTTTACTCAGCATGAACTCATGCTAAGCTGTCATATTTGAAATGCTCAGAAGTGGCCTTAGTTTGCTTTGAATCTTGTTAAGACACTAAAGCCCTTGTGCTTGCAGGTAAGAAGCCAAGTGAGCCCTTAATGCACCAAAATTTTAGTTAATGCACCCCGAAGCCACATGCTGACAATTCCTAAATTCAACTGTTGTTGGAACACTTACAGAATACTAATATCCTACTGAATCCTGCTGCATTTTCCACTAGGTCTGAGTACTAACCTAACCAGAATTCAAAACACCATGCATTAGATACTGAAGACTAACAGTACAGACAGCTACACTGATGATGGGCTTGAGGGCCAGACACATCAGTTAAAGAATGACAGTCACCAGTTTTCTTCAGTGTATCAGAACCTGGCTCTTGTCATAATAGAAAACTACTAAGGTATGAAGCCAAAAATTCGTATCCAGAATAAAACTCAGAAAAAAGAGTCAGAACTCATTTACCCAACGTATAACGTATTATTCCAGTAATACCTTTATATTTATTATGTGATATGCTACATATGTTTTAATTATATTAAATTATTATTGTCAACTTCATGTTATTAAAATTTTATTAAGATGTAATTAAAAGTAAAATTATTTGTTAATGACAACAATTTCAAATAAAATTTAACGTAACTGTAGTACTAATATATTATATAGAGAGTGAATATTGCTTTACATATACTGGATATATCTATGTATGTGTATCAATTTTATCATCAATATTACGTATCCCTACCCCTTTAAAGAAGTGCTATGCCCAGTTGAACCCACAGCTGGGACTGAGAATGAGGAAAAGAAGTGGAGGAAGAAGCTGCTTCCTTCTTGTGTAGACTGAGGACATGCTTAAGGGAGAAAAGCTGGGACACACAAGAATCACAACACAGAGCTGGGAGTATTCTCCCCACGAAGAAAGACTGCAGTATTAAAACAGGGAGGTGACAGTCAAGATACAGATTTATATATTTACATATAAAATTATAAAGAACAAGAGAAGCTATCTAGAAAACTTGCTGCAACTCAGAAGCACACTAAGTAACCAGCATTAAGCTTAAAGCAAAAACATGACTCGTGAGGGAATAGCAGGCAGCAGGAGAGTGGAATACCAGTCTTGTTTTCTCTACTGTTTTCTCTGGACAATGAGTTTTCTGTTAGAAATTTTCTAGCTTTCATTTAATTAATAACGTGAAACGTAAGATTAAAAAGCCTTTCTTGGTCAGTGAGTTTACTATGAAACAAATGCAAAGACAGACTACTTACAGGTTATTGGCAGCTGAAAATCCTGCCATACTAAGCTAAGAGGTTGATTCAGTACAGCTGATCCACAATGAAAGTGAGTATTATTAAGACTCATCTGCTCTGCTACCTTAAAATTCTTGAAAATAAAGAGGCAAAAAGCCCTAGCAAACTTGCAGGCCAGGAATAAATTTCTCATTTGAGTTTTACCGTTTCCAATTGGAAGCCCAGCGAAGCCTGGACTTCCCTAGTCATTTTCCTTTTTCTACTGCAAGGCGTGTACATTTAAGTTAGGGATTACCTTTCTGTTTGGGATCTGCACAGTATCCAAACTAAAAAGCCCTGCCATAAAACTGAAACTTCTAGACACAAGTATTGTTTTTTCCTGCGTAATGCAACCATAAGCCAGGTGGTGACAAGAGTGAGGCATGACCTATGCATGCATATGCATGAGAAGATAAAGGATTTGCACAAAACGCTCTTTTTAAATTCTGATGCAATAACCAACTTCGTAGAGAATAAAAAAGTTGCTTTCTAGCACTGAAGCAATTTCATCTGGCCCTTAGTTTCTGAAGTTACATGCAACATATGTAGTCACAGAAACTTCTCTTCCTCTAATCTATGGGAAGATGAATCAAAGAAGTCTGTCCTCTCAAAATCCTCAATCCAAGATCAGGTAAAAATGGTGAAATAGTGTCTTAACTAGCTCTTTCTTTACCTGATACGGAACAGTGCTCATATTTAAACCAACTTTCTTATAGCCCAAGTAATGTATTTGGCACCCTGGCAATAAAACAACAAAAAGCAGAGAAACTGCCTCTTTGGCTTTTTCCAGATTAAAAACCATTAAGCCGCTCATTTTTCGTAAGTTCCAAGATAATTTTTTTTTTTTAGGTACATCATTTTAAAATACACCAGGGAGAAGCTGGACCGGGAATCTGATTTCTTGTGGAATTAATCTAGCAATCTATGGCAGAGGTTTGAAGGATAATCACTTGCCTTTCTCCCCCAAAATAAAGGCAAGAAAGGAAAAAACCAAACTGTCAAGACTAAACACAAGACAACTAAATTAGAATAAAGAGACTAATGGAGCATTAAAAATCCCACAGATTTTTTCTTTTTGAAGAAGAAAATTCAAAAGACCTTGGAAAGGAGAAAGAGCACATTAGCCTGTAAGATTTAAGAACCAGTAAAGTTTGTGGTACCTTCCATGGCCTAAACATCTGAGTATGTCCAGGCATAAGCATTTCTATAGAAGTATCCACAACTCAAACATTTATATTCTTTAACACACCTAATTAAACTAAACATACTATCGGACCACAGAAGCAGAAGGAAAAAACCCACACAGTACCTTGGATAAAGAAAACAGTCATTTATTTCTGAAGTCCTCTAATAACTCAGGATTAAAACTACTCTTAGGTATATGCAAGCTTTTACATGGTTCTATTACCAAAATTGTCACAAGAATTGAGTATTGGTGGGGAGTATCACCCTCAACAACACTAGGAACTCCACTTCTTCTACAGAGGATTATCTGGGAGGCAGCAGTTCCCAACTTGCTTCTCACTCAAATCTAAGCTCAGCAGAAATCACTACCCTGCCTAAAAGCAAGATAGGGCCTATCAAGTACTACCTACTAAGAGCCCGCCCACCACAAAAATAAAAAAATATTGCCCAGTCTTCATTAATATGTAAATATTAATGTGTTTGTTTCAATAAAGAAAAACGTCACACTCTCAGTGCTGTCCTTGAAAGGCTGACATACTTCTAAACTCAACGTATGGCATGAAAACACTGTGAACAGATCAGAAGAAAGGAGGAGAACTAACGCTCTGAAAAACTCCAGCACTTACGAAGATAGTTTTGCTATTTCTTGGGTAAGATCAATTTTCTCTTTCCAAGTAAAGAATTTAACTTTTTCACACAGATTACAAAAACATATAACAAAAAGCCGGCCAATGCTTGAAAGTAGTTCTAGGACAGTGGTAACATTTATTCATCAAGCGACAGGTGCTTCCAAGCCAGACAACAAAAAGATCCTTCGCAGTCTTTTCCTGCCTGTGCAGCTCTTAGCAAATTTCAGAGATCAACTGCCTTGGAGGCAAAACCAGAGAAGGAATCTAAAATGCTCTGGACTGAAAGAAATTAAATCTGACAATTTGCATCAGCTATTTTTAAGGAAGGTCTCTGAGCACTTAAAACAACATTTTTTTATTCCTTGGGAATAAACATTTCTCAAAAAAATTTTTGCTTTAATGACCCTCTCCAGGCAAATGAAATATCACTATGAAAGCAAAATAAAGCTGTCAGTAATTATTTTCTGAGTTTTACTTCCAATATTCAAAGTTATCTAAACTCTTCTCCATGCTCTTAGGAACTAAAAAAAGCCCATTCTCCCCGTAATCAGTGTATTTTCAGTATTTAAGATGGGCTAGAACAGCATTTTTTGAGAATAAAATAAGTCAAGAAGACCAACTTTCTAATAGACTGACACATGAAAATACTTCAAAAGAAAGGTCTGGACACTCTAGATCTCAAAACAATTCTAGTAGTCTTAAGAATTATTACAAATAAACTCAATGAAGTGTCAAAGTATGGTTAACTTTAATTTGAAGTCCTTCAGTTACTCAAAAGGCATGGAGATCCTTTTTCCAAGACAAAAAAACCACTGAGGAAACCTCTGTCCTCTCTAAAACACACTGCAGTTGTATAGTAATACATCCTTTGTATAATACAGTTGAACAGTAATACAGTATACAGTTGAACAGTAATACAGTATAATTACATCATAAATATAACTTCTCTCCTCTAAGAACTGACCTCTAATTTCACCATTAACATCATCCTGATATACTGCTGGTCTACGAAGCTTGCTTTTGTCACTAAATCTTAGGCAGATTAAGCCTGGTATTAACAAAGTGACATGAAGGAACATGGCAGAAAAGAAAACTCTTTTTTTTTTAAATCGTTTCTTTGCATTCAAAGTATCTCTATTATAACTATCTCTACATTAACTATTCACTAAGTCTGCTCTATTCTACTGCTTGGATTTTCAAAACTAAGTGAACGTGCAGTAAAATAGGTTTTGCCAGGCTTGCCTTAAAAAAACAAGTTATTCTGAAGTACTTCCCTTACCTCACAGCAAATATGACGCAACTGACTACCAACAGGCAGGCTACCACATGCTTCTTTGTGGAATAAAAGAATTCACACCAAGCAGCTATTGACAAAACAGTGGCTTGCTGCCAATTACAACTGCCTTGCAGCAATCCCTACACATACGCAACCTAAATACCCACACACCACAAACCATCCACTTTCACTAACGAAAACTGAACTACAGACAGCACGTCATTGTGCTGAGCAACCCTAAAAGCAAAGACAATGTTTTGATGACCGCAATCTGCTCTGTCTAAAACTCTGAAAAAATTAATTTAGCCTTCTAAAATGCTAAGAGGGTTAAGAGAAATCCCTCAATGCTTCTCAACAACGGGAGCTAAAGCAACACAGAAAACACTGCTGAACTCTTGTGTTCACCAGACACCTTAGAAAGTCAAGACTGATACATGATTGAGCAAAGAAAAGCTTTTAGTAATATTAACTGTTCTGCCATTTCAGGTCATGCAACCTTTATCTGTACACCTCTACACTGAGCATCCTGTTATTTATTTACAAAACATCCCACTTAACCAGCAGTTGTACTAAAAATGCAGTGTTAACCCACCTTTCAGAGACTTCTTGTTTTAGCTTTGGCATAACACCTGAAGGCAGGTCGCTGTCCAGGAGACCCAAGAAGTCTCCTTCTGCATTAAAGGACTCCTTATCCAGCTCAGTGTCTGATGGGTTTTGACCAATGAATGAAGAATCTAAACTTCTCTGATGCAAATCTAATGCATCAACTTCAGCAGGGGGACTACAAATGCCAGGAGTGCTAAAAACATCACCTCCTTCCAATTTTAAGTTGCTGTTCTGTTTCACATCACGCTGAGGTCGACTATTCAGCCCATCATCTCTGAACCCTTTAGCAAAAGGATTGTAATCTATTTTCAGCTGGGTAATCTGGATGTTCTGGTAGGCTGTAACTGCGAAGAATTCTGTCTGTGGAAAGGTAAATGTATGGACATCAGGGCCGTTAAGCTGAATGACTTCTGTGGCTTTGTTTGCAGGCACCAAGTGAAGTCGTGGCAGGTAACGGTGCATAGAATGCAGGATTATGTGACCCTCCTGGTCCAGGGTATTGTTGGTAAGTTTAAGTTTGTAGAAGGAGACTGGCTGATGCATCCAGAACTGGCCAGTGGAAGGGGATTCTGGATGAATAAACACCCGCCCTAGAACATGTGGTTCTGCCTTCCCATTGGGCTCCCACCACCGGCCATTCCATTTGTATCGGTAATTGTCCACAGGGGATATGTCCATGACCAGGATGTACTTCTGACTGGAATTCAGCCCTGTAATCCAGTATCGGCAATACGGAAACATGCGCCTCCCCTGCTTCGTCAGGACCATCTCTGTGTTGCGATGGTAGAATTCATTCCACATGTTGTTGTTATCCAGGGTGACAGTGATGCCCCCTGAGACACAGTCAGCTGGGAGGCAGGTCTTGACTCTGGGTTTGACTGGACTTGATACACTGCTGGCGAGAGCACAAGCATCACGGTTTGCTACTAGGATTCCCTGGTCAGCTTTTCCATTTCCCTGCTGTTGTTTCAAGATGACAAAGAAAGCAGGCGCTGCACCAGACACAGACGCACCCTCCCGGCTAGTCAAGACAATCTGCTGTTTCTCCATGATGAGGACTCTCACAAGCTTTCAAACCAAATGCAAATTCTACAGAGTTCTGATAATCTTCTCTGTGTGTTCACCATTCTGGAAGAAAAGGAAAACACAGTTAAAATGATTCCAATACAGTCTAAGAAAGTAACTAACTTGCGTGAGACATCCTTTTTGCAATAGTTCTCCACATTAAAAACTTAAAAGATAAGCAGTACTATAAAACAGAGCACAATCAGGGTGTAACAAATCAAAGTTGCACATACTTAATTTCGTGTTTTTAACTTTGACCTTACAGACATGGGGGCTGTAACACCTTTAAATTGCTTTTTCATATAGGCTTTGCCACGACAGAACTCCTTGCTTTACTTGGTATTTCTAAGCACTTTGTTCTGACATTGCCTCTACCCTGCAGAGTATCTGCTTAACAACATTAGGCAAAACATGCAGAAGTTTTCAGGAGAGCAAATGGCACATTTCTGACACAAAGGCAAAGGTCCTGCCAGAAAGAAAGAGTTCCCTGAGGTCTACAACTTGTCAAAAATTTGGAGGAGGAAAGAAAAAAAAAGTTAAAAACATTTTCTCTGAATTCCTTTATTGAAATTGTCTAAGTTTGTGTGTTTGGAATTTCTTTGCGTACACCCCCCACCAAGCCCAAGAACATCTAATTGTCTGCCAAGCGCAGAGAGAAAAAGAAGGGACAAAATACTTCAAATGGATAAGCTTTGGAAAAAGACACAAACTAACCCCCAAAAGGCCATGAAGCTAAGATTAAATGGATGAATGTGAAGCGTTGGGCAGCCTTTGCTTCCTTTATCTTCTGAATTATGGAAATAATTTAAATCAAACAAGAAAACATTTGTACTGTTATGATTAGCATGATCACTGTTTTGGGAACTAAAGAAGTTACTTTTATCTGCATATACACAATTCCACTTTTGTGTGTCTTCCTCCCAGGTTAAGGATTATGTCAACACTGTAACAAAACATCACAAACTACTTCATTTTTTAAATAGCCTGTGTATTTCTCTATGTGAAAATTTAAAATATGCAATTCGGGTAACTCACAAGAATCCTATTTCCACATCCAGACGTTTGTATTTTGATCCTTATTGTATGTGGAAAACAGCACTGATAAAAAATGATTGATTCTTATATCAAGTACCTAGTTGGTGGGAAACAGAGATCAGAGTTAATCACCACTGCTAGAAACTGAGATGCATCCCACAGTCCTGAGGGAATTTGTGGATTTGCCAAGCCACTCTCCATAACATTCAAGAAGTCATGGCAGTCAGGTGAAGTCCCAGGTGACTGGAAAAAGGGAAATACTGCACTCATTTTTTAAAAAAGTGTAGAAAGAAGTATTCTGGGAACTACTGACCTGTCAACCTCACCTCTCTACCTAGGAATATCATGGAAGAGATCCTCCTAGAAGCTATGCTAAGGTGCATGGAGGACAGAGGTGATTTGCCAGCACAGCTTCATCAAGGACAAGTCCTGCCTGACCAACCCAGTGGCCTTCTACAATAGAGTGACTGCACTGGTGGACAATGGAAGAGTTACAGATGTTGTCTATCTGGACTTCCATAAAGCCTTTGAAATGGTCCCCCCCAAAGTCCTTCTCTCCAAATTGGAGAGAAATGGATTTGATGGGTGGACTGTTCAGTGGATTGGAAACTGGTATGATGGTCACATCCAGAGGGTAGCGATCAATAGCTCCGAGACCCAGGGGACTCTAGTGACAAGTGGTGTCCTTCAGAGGTCCATACTGGCAAGGTAAGTGAAGCTAACATGCCTGAAGCAAATGATGTCATCCAAAAGGGCCTGAACAAGCTTGATGAGAGGTTTGACAAGCCCAAGTGCAAGGTGCTGCACCTGAGTTGGGGCAACCCCCAGTATCAATCACAGGCTGGCGGATGAAGAGATTGAGTGGCCCTGCCAAGAAGGACTTGAGGCTGCTTGTGGTTGAGAGGCTGGACACGACCCAGCCATGTGCACTTGCAGCCCAGAAAACCAATTATATCCTGGGCTGCACCCAAAGCAGCATGGCCAGCAAGGCAAGAGAGAAGATTCTGCCCCTCTGCTCTGCTCTGGTGAGACCCCACCTGGAACACTGCATCCAGCTCTGGGGTGCCAGCACAGGAAGGACAAAGACTTCTTGGAGCAAGACCAGAGAAGGGCCACAAAGATGCCGAGAAGGTTAGAACAGCTCTCCTGTGAAGAGAGGCAGAGAGCGTTGGGGTCGTTCAGCCTGGAAGAGGCTCTGGGGGGACATAATAATGGCAGCCTTTCAGCACCTAAAGGTGACCTGAAAGAAATCTGGAGAGTGACCTCTACAAAGGCAGTGATAGAACAAAGGGGAATGGCTTCAAAATGAAAGACAGAAGAGAGACTGAAAATTAGGAAGGAATTCTTTACTACAAGGGTGGTTAGACACCGAACAGGTTACCCAAAGAAACTGCAGATGCCTCAACACTGTTAGTGTTCAATGCCAGGCTGGAGATGGGGCTCTTAGCAACCTGGTCTAGTGGAAGGTGTCCCTGTCCATGGCAGGAAGGGTGGATCTAGGTGACCTTTAAGGTCCCTTCCAACCAAAACCATTCAATGATTCTGTGGGCTGCAAAACAACCATCTCTCTTTCCAAAGAATTAATTCCCAAGTTTTAAGTGAAGTGGATATTTAACAAGACACGTTTGTTTTGTTAGGACTGGGGTACTGTAGGAGGAAAAACTCCTCTGTGCAAACAAGCTGTCACATGCATGCGGCAAAGGACATCAAAGCTCAGGAGACAACTTATACCTCATGATAAATGTTCTTGACACCTAGGAAATACGAGAGATCCATTTCCACCCTTTACACTCCATGCTTTGAAACTTAATGTAAAAGTGAAATTGGAGGAAACAAACCAAAACTGTTCTGCACAGATTTTGACACCTGTGGAGTTACTAGGTCTGGTTTTCAGTTTAACTTTGCAGAGGAAATTGTTCCACACAAACATACCCGCAACTGCCTACCCACCAAGGACTCCTTAACAGAGTCCAGGATACAAAATTAATTTAAGTATATTGCTCTGCTTTTCCAGTAGATTACACCTCAACTCCCAGCAGCACAAAAAGCTATCCCCAAAAAATAAGTTCTTTCATGTTCACCTATAAAAACAGAATAGAAATATCTCAGATATACAGAGTGGTGAGAAAGAAACCACAGTCTAAGTTCTATGTGACTTTCCACCAACTCACTCTGCATATACACATATATAACACATTTATATGTGTAGTACACATACAGTCAGAAAGTGAGTTCACATTAATGTTGTGCAGTATGCACCAAAATTGCACTGGCTCATAAAGGAAACACACTATCAAAGTGGTTTCAGATCTGGTTTAAGATACGCAGAACACCCGTAGCTTTAAATTTACTTGATTCCTTTAAATTATCTTGATTAAACTATCCTACTTAAAACATACCAGAAAAAAAAACACAAAAAAAAGCTCAACAACCATGCATTCAGAAAAGATACTATGCATATAGACCTACAGAGTAACAGTTTCTGTTCTCCAACACTCAAAAGTTCTTATGTTGTACTGCTGTAGCTATTTCTACCACAAGCACCACGCACATTATCAAGTCAGTCTAAGACGCGTGCGGTTAAAATATGATTATGTGCTATTAGAGTAATCAAAATCTACAGTATTTCAGCACTAGCGCAGTCTGTTACCAGAAAGCAACTTCATATATTTCATTACATTTGCTGACACACAGGAGCCTGTTTTATAGCACACAGACTCTAATCCAGTATTTCAGGGGAAACACGTGTATTTGTGGAAACTGAAGTTCTGAACAGCTTCAGAGACTTCCCTTCTCTACACACAGACCCTGTATTTGAGAAGCAGCGTCCAAGCAGGGCGCAGTGGCCAGAACAACCCACAAGTCGCACCGAGACCCGCCAAAAGCAGGACGACAATCGGATGCGAGAGCGTCCTTCTCAAACAAACAAACAAACAAACAAACAAACCCAACTCCCCGCGCGGCTCCGCGCACGGCGCTGCGGGGCAGGCGGGCGGGCACCGGGAGGCACCGTGGGAAGCGGAGCGGCGGCGGCGCGCGAGCCCCGGGGCTGCCCCGCCCG
>VZTG01006288.1:694147-746925 GCA_013397845.1 Melanocharis versteri
CCGACGGTGCGGTGCTGCGGTTCGTAAGGATTTCCCACGCTGTGGGTGCCGCTGCCGCTCGCACAAGGCTCTGCGACCCGGCAGGGCTCCCGGGAACGGGAGTGTTGTCGAGCGCCCACGGAACGGTACTTGCACCAGTCCCCGAGTTACCTGGAAGCTACCTGAGGCTACATGTGAGCCGAAAGTGTTAAATAAAGGCCCGTCAGCATAGGGACGTATTCACTAATACCTCTGAATAGAACAGCCCTGCATGGTTTGGGCAAAAGATGATTCTGGAGACTCTTATCCAGAAAGTCTATGTTTGGTATACAGCGAAATAATGGAACAAATGTTGAAGAAAAAAAAAAAAAAACGTCAAGAAACCCTCCTGGGCTCTGGGCAACACGGGCATGTGCAGGTTGGCTGAATTGTGTGGGAATTGTGACCAACTGAGGGCTAGAACTGCATCAATGAGGAAGGCCAGGCCTCTTGTGCAGTCTTGAAAAATAATTTCAGGTTGACTAGGGTAAAGGCAGATCACGTGTAACGGAAACTAATTTAAAATTTAAACAAAAACTGGTGGTAAACAGCACCATAATGTAGCCCTGGGCTGAAACTTCTGTGTTGGAGGTCTTGGCCTCGAAAGGTGCTCAGTCATGGCAGCAATCTGCATTCCCCAAGCATTGTGACATTACCGAGAAAGTGTGACAATATGGCTGGGGAGTCCATGAGGGATGTAAAAAGGGAAGTGTCTAATTAGGCGTGGATTTATACTTCTGCAAAAGTGAACTTCGTATTGAATTGATACCGAATTGAGTGGTTGGTTCTCAGATCACTGAGAAGCTCAAAGATATCTTCCCTCACGTCTAAGACAAGTGTATTTGAGGAATCTGTATGCAAAGGTTACAGATATATTAGCTGGTACATAAGCTAAACATTTTTTGGGCTTTTACAATCTTACAGCCAAAATTCAGAAGGGTTTGGGTGTCAATGGAGAAAGCATTGATGGGCTTAGAACCTGTTTTTTTGGAATTTCTGGGCAGATTGAGGGATGGCTGCTTTGAAATTCTTTCTGCTATAAGGGATGAAGTGCCCAATTCCCAGCTGCGGGATCTGTTTTATTTAATAGGCCAAACAGAGGAAACGTCACCCAAATGAAATTTACTGTTTGCCATTAACAGTAATGATGTTGCAAACATAGGAAAGGATAAAGAAGTAATGCCAAGGCAGTCAAAGACATTGGAGTTTTGGACAAATAAAAGATAACACATGGAGGGGAAGTAAGTCTTTGATAATCTCTCAGGGGGAAAAGACATTATTACTAGAGTAGTTTTGAAGGAAACCTGATGGTGTTTGTGAATATCATAGAAATGAGCCAACTGCGTGTTACAGCTAAAAAGAAAAAAAAAAAAGGGTGTTATTTTGGTCTCCAAGTGCAAAAAATATCCTTTATTGGAAAGAGGTAGATTTCATGACTGCTATGTTGAAGAAGTTCCTACACAAAGTTAGATTGGGAAATCTTAACTTTAAAAATGTACAGGTCATTTGAAGCAGAGATGCCCAAATTACAAGTCAGGTTTTGCAGAAAATCCTTCTGTTTGCTGGCTAATTTTTTTTTTTGAAAGCTAATAATCCTCCTCTCCCACTCCTTTCCCTTCTGAATAAAACCTTTAAAAGGGGAAAGTGGAGAAAGAGCAGCCAGTACCTGTTCTTCCAGGGGCGTGTTTGCCCAGGGACCACACTGCTCTCCATCATCTGTTTACCCAGAGGCTCCCATTCGCTATCCAGTTCTCTCCACCCTCCTGTTCACACATCGTTCACTGTGGGCCTCTTCCCTTCACTTGAAATCAACACCCAGCTTTTTCAGTTCTTCCATCCCCACCCATCCCATTAGGAGTGATAAAATGGGCCTAGAAATCCAATAGGAGTGTTCCCACTGAGGACCATATTTAAGAAATAAAGGCTTTAGAAAACTGAGCAGAAACAGGCACATCCTTTTATAGGAAGCAATTATGCAGGTTTTGAGTGGGCTGAGCTCGTGGGAGGAGGGAAGTGTGATACAAAGAGAAAGGGCGGTGCTAAATCTGGTCTATGCCTAAGGCTGGCATTTTATTGCCAAACTCATTACCTGCTCTGTTTATTCCTGATGACTGTAGAAATCAAACCCCTATAAACAAATTTTGTTGTCCCATTAATAATATATATTTATAATTAGTCGAAATGTAAAAATAATTACATTTAAACAACAATAATTGCATTTAACAACCACCACCACCCTCATGTTTGAAGTATGTTGTTTAAATGCTCTAATCAATCACTCAAAGCCTGCAAAATGTCAGATTAAAGATGCAGCTTCCTGGGCACTGAGCGAGTCAGGATCATATGAAGAAAATAATGTGTGAATTTTTCATTAAATCAGCATTACACACATGGGAACCAGATAAAGATTGCTGAGATAATTGTGAAGCTGACATTTACTAGCTTTCCAGCATGGATTTTGCATTCCAAATGATGACCTTCTTATCTTAATATATGGAAAGTGTTCATTGATGATGGTTGCTTTCTAGGAGTTTCCCAATGTTGTTCTTGTTGGGCAAAGTTTAATAAAGATCAGTTGTCGTGGTTACGTTGGAGCCGCTGCTGTTGTGCATCCTGGTCACAATTTAAACCTGAACCTTCCCTTTATACTGTCCACCAGAGCTGCAAAGGTAGCAGTGTAATTGTACAGCAAGAAAGGTTCTTCTTTCCAAAGCCGGAGGCCAGGAATCAAGACATGAAACTGGAGAGGTAAGGTTGGGAGGAAAGCCTGTACAGGTTTTCTTAAATAATTCAACAAGGAAAAGTGGCAGGCAAAGCAGAAGGCCTGTCCCTAGCTTTATTGTTGTTTTTGTTTGACAGACGTGATAAATCCCCCCGAGAACTCATCGAGGTCTCCAGACTGCTCCCCCTTGCAGCCTTCCTTCTTACGTCTTCCTATTTCTGGACACTTGCAGGGGCCTGTGCTTCTGAGGCTGGGCTTCTGCTCTCTCTTTTACAGAAGACTGCAAGGTGGCCAAGTCCTCTTCTTCACAGGGATCGTCCCAAGCGTCCCTCCACCAGGGCCAGGGACAGTTGCGACCTCTGAATTCCCAAGCTGTTGCCTTTCCCAGCCCGAAGAAGGCAGGGCTGAAACAGGGCTGCACTTCAGCTCCTCACCCTCAGTCATTCTACAGAGAGGAGGGAGACCTGCGGCAGCGCCCACAGGAGGGGAGCTGCTGGTGCCGGCGCGTCTCTCTGCAGTTCGCTCCTGGCACGGTGTTTACTGAACGCAGAAACCCCCTGGGAATGCATCAGTGATGAGACGCTGGCATTTGGCTTTCTTGCTGTGGGCGAGTTCCTAACGGGCGCAAGCTGCCTTCGGGATCTGGCCAAAGACCATCGCTCGCCGAAGGCAGCAGCCCCGACCATCCCGGCGGAGCTCTCCCAGCCTCGCTGTCTTTGTTTGCCGCAGTTTTGGCTCTGCTGCTGCCACAAGCCTAGCCGAGCTCAGTCTTTTTTCCTTCCTTTTCCCGTTCTGAAGGGACCGCAGCCTAGCAAACCCTTTCCTGCCCGAATGGTTCAAACCCACCGTCCCCAGGCCTCGGGCTGCCCCTTCCTGACGGCGACGGGCGACACGGCACGCGAGGGGTTAAACCTTCCCCCAGCCGAGCCCCGAGGACGGAGGCTGCCGGCGCAGCTCCCGGGGTCAGATCGCTATCGCAGCGCCATCCACCCGAGTCCCGCTGATAAATGGGGGCGGGGGCCGGGGCACAGGCCTGCCCCGAGGGGCTGTGGGGGGCACGGCGCCGCGGGGCTGCCCCCGCCCCAGGGTCCCCCGGGCGGGCGCGGCGCCTCCATGCCCGCGGCCCGGGGCTCCTCACCCCAAACGCTGACGGCTCGTCATCCACGCGAGCATGGAGCTGCCCTGGAGCCCCGGCAGGAAGCTCCAGCCGCGAACCCCTTGCACACGTCTGCCGGCGGCAGCGCGAAAGCAGCTGCGGCGTGGAGGCACCCGATGGCAGCGCTCCTGGCTGACCTTCCCGACAGCACCCAAGCCTCCCCCTGGCTCCCAGAATTATTCCCTTTCAAACTGAAAGTGGTGATTTCTCAGATACGTGAAGCCAGTAGTTCTCAGGCTGCAACATCCTCATTTAAAGTAGTTTTGAGAGCCCCAAACGATATTACAGATCTAACAGACAGACTCTACCCGTGCCCTAGAGCCTCTCTCGGCGAAAGGAGACACGAAGCAGGCATAGCTCGTCCCTCCTGCAAGGGGCAGAGCTCTGCCCCTGCAGCCCAGACTGCCGCTGGCACACTGGGGCCAAGGCCTTGGACCTTCCCCAAAGCGGGAGGCCTGCTCAGTGGGTAACAGGGAGGAAGGGAAAGGGAGAGAGCAGAGTAGGGGAAAGGGAAGAGGCAGGCACCAGGTGTTGGGGTACTGCTCAGAGGGGGAGCAGTGGGGGCACAGGCTTTCTGGCTGAGTTGGAAACCATTCTTAGACCACTGTGGACCATCTAGAGGCTCTCACACATTTGCAAAATTTTTGCCCTTCCCAAGGGTGTCTGAGTGATCAATAGCAAGTGAGGGGAGCCCAAGGCATTGGTTGTCCCACTTGAGCATGAGGACATCCTCCCCCCTCCCCTACCCTGTCTCCTGGCCCCAGCAGTGCTGCCCTGGCAGGACTAAGCAGCAGGATGGGCAGTTTTGCCATCCAAAGCAACTCGCTGCCCTAAAGCATTTGTCTGCTACCCAGGTCCTACCTCTGAGGCTGATGCAAACGAAAAATAAAACTCCTGCGGCAGGCGTGCAATACAGAGACCAGCTCAGACACCTGGCAGCAGAGCACCAGCTCTCACAGCCTGGCCTGAGGCAAGGAAACTTGCCTGAAAAGCTACAGCTGCATCAGTGAGCAGTACAGTCAGAGCACGTTCACAGACCAAAGCAGTTGGCATTGGAAACCTGCTGCTTGTGCTGTACCCGTTTGGGCAGGAATGGTTTCCTCAGTCCAGCTCCTCACCAGGCCTGGGAACTGGCAGCCCCTGGGCAGCCTGTGAGCAGTAGATGCATTCTTCTGGCCCATATCCCAGCGTGGCTTCAGTCAAAACTCCCCCATGCAGCGTGTGGAGGGACTGTCAGGACACTCATTATGAATGCAGCATCCTTATCTAAAGCAAGGATGTGCTAAGGTGCCCACTTCAAGCTGGTGTCTTCATGTTATGTATTTCACTGGAATGCATCCAGAGGAACTACTAAAATGGCACAGACAAGGCAATCATCAAATATGCAAAGCAGTTTCTTCATAGATGCTGCTGATAAACAACATAACCACATCACAAAACCGCACAAGCAGCTTAGGGAGCAAACAAGCAACGAACTCTCTATGGTCTGAAAGCTGGCACTTGAAGGTGTTTCTGCATCTCTCCCAAGCCTGCTTCACAGGACAGCTCACCAAATCTACATCCAGAAATCTCATCAGGTTTTGCATGCTGAATGTCAATGTGAGAAAAAATTACTAGTCTGGGGCCAAATTCTCATTTCAGTTGCTTCTTGTAGTTTTGCAGGAGTCAATAGGTAGAAGTAAAGTCTGGCCAAGAAAATCTCCCAACTCTTAGACTGTATGGAGCCAGAGAATAGAATTTTCTTTCGCTCAGCAATCTGCTACTCCTTCTTGACAGCTAAATCACGATAAAAAAACATTCAGAAACATAAGCAGGATTACTTTTCACTGTTCACCAGCAAGGTCACTAAGCAGAATAAAGCACTGAGGCCATCTCCAGAAGCTGCTGCCAAGGACCCATAGAACAGTTCAGTGGCATGGTGGCGAAGATCCCAAATTGGTCAGCAAGGGGAAGGATCCAGCTGGTCATGCACAGCATCCTTGTGGGTGTAAGTGCTAGTGGGGATCAGGGGCTGCTGGTGGTTCTGGGGCTGCCCCAAGCCAGGCAGGATGGCTGTTCTCAATCTGAGTTGGGGTAGAGACAGGAAAGAGTGTGGCCATAGGGAGATGTTGAAATTGCATTTGTGGGATGCAAAATAGGATTTCATGGCTGAGCAGGCAGCAGGCAGAGCTATAGGAGAAACAGAACCTGCTGGGAAAGGTTTCCTCTATAGACCTGCAGATCATTAAATTACTTCAGCTTTCTGAAGGGCCTATGTTCAACTGCCTTTATGGGCATATTTCTTAGGATCGCAAACATTGAATGTGAGGGATTTTAAAAATCAGGCAAAGTCTGCTGTCATGCAAGTCCCAAGAGCAGCTCCAATTCCTTCTGTAGGAGAGGAGACTGGTGTTTCTGAGACACAAATGTCATGCTAGAGAGTACAAAATGTCCCCCACTGGCACAGTATCCCACCTCTGCCCTCTCTGAGCTGTCCCACCTCTCACTGGAGAAGACAACACTGGCTCGCTGGCCAGTCCTCAGCAGCTGGCCCTGGAGGTGCAAAACTGAATCGATCCCCAAACTTCCTCAGGATTGCTCACTTCAGGCTGCCCTGGGCTCCTCTGTGCGTCTGGCCTCTCAGGAGGAATCCCACCATCAAGACCTGCTCAGCCATCCCAGCTCCTGTTTCCAGCAGCTGCCCTGCAAGAAAAAGCTCAAGTGGGAAGAAACTGCAGTAACAGAAGCCATTGCCTGTGGGTTCATCTGCACTGAGGGAAAGGCGTATTGTGCCCTTTAACCACACCTGGAGAAAACAAGGCAGTGCCTTGCTTCCATCTGTGCTAGCAGATCCAGGAAAAGAGTTGTGGGAGAGACAGAGTTACACCTCATCCTGCTACTGTATGTCAAGACCACAGAAAGCCTTGTCTTCTTAAAGATTTATTCCCATTTGCACTAATATTGAGCTAAGAACAGCTTTTTCTTTATTTGCCAAATTCAGTGTCAGTGATGCTCTGTGAGATGTTTACTGAGCAAATAAATCCATTAATTTTTTCTCATGAAATTTTAGAGCCTTCCTGGAACAAAGGAAAGTGCATATTTTCTACATTCACAGATTTCTGATAAACAGGCAAGCTGCAGAGCACGATGTTGAATTCTTGCCAGCCTTGTGACGGCATCATCCCCTGGACTTCCGTGAGCTGCTGCGCAGTGCCCCTGCTGTGGGATCAGCATCAGGGCTCAGCAGTGCTAAATAGTGCTTCAGCAGCTGAACAGGCTCAAGGAAGAAAACCAACGTCATCCCAGCAGATCATCTTCACCCAGGAGAGCTCAGGGCATGGTGTATAGGCAGACTGGGTGTATTTCCAGGTTACAGACCACATCCTTCCCTCGGTTGTGTTATTTTCACGGCAGAAATCAAGCTCTGATAATCTCGGTGCCTTTCTCACTGATTTACACCACTATCAGCAATGGGTGGTTCAGACCTGCAGTGCAGGAGGCTTCTGGGATGAGGTCTGCTCCACTGAGAAAACAGTGGTCGAGTGTGTGAGCATAAGTCCCCCCAAAAAGTCCCTGTGGGCCAACTGCGTCTTTGGTTCCAGCACTGCAGCTCCCTACCCTACAGCTTGACAGAGCTCAGCAGACTGGCAGTATTTCCTGGAGCTTATTAAGAGAGGAAACAGAGAAATACTGAGCCATGCTAATTTCTGCTATAAATGAATAGGTTCAGCCCCTTTCATCTGGATCCTTGCCTGATAATGCCTGCAGAAAAACCCACCGGCCAGTACGGCAGCAGCCCTGAGCAACTTCAGTGGCGACCCAGGGAGACTTCATCAATAGGTGGAAAATATGGGAAAGATTTCACATAGTGAGCCTGATTGTTGCCTCAGGTACAGCCCAGCATATCAGCTTCAATGGAAGTGCATTGGCGTAATTGGGAGTGTTGGCAGACAAGCTGGAGTGAATCAGACAGGGGGGAGGGAATGTGAGAAGTCACCGGCTGTTTGCTCTGCCAGAGATTTCCACCCCCACAGCAGTGCTGGTAGAAACATGTGCCTGTGCTTCATCCTTTTCTGTGCATCATCAGCTATATCTTCGTACCCTCAGCAGCACCAGCACTGCTGGCCCTGGCTGATGGGGTCCCCAATTACAGCAGAAAGGGAGCAAACAAATATTGGGGAGAGGGTCTTAAACTGCCCCAGCTGTCTGATGAGATGCTAAGCCTCGAAGTTCAGATTTGACACAGGTTTTTTTTATTATTATTTAGCAGGGTTCTGGCAACAGCTACTTAGAAGCTGTCTGCTTCTTTCTGGAATGCAGTTTGAGTCCCCTGCATAAGCCCCAAGTCTGCATCTTCCTTTGCCCTTATGCCCTGCAGCTCAGGTACAAGGTTCATGGTCACCAAAAGGCTGTTAAAGCTCAGTCCCTCCTCATATGCCCTGCCACATGCCTGCACAGTATTCCTGCTCCTCTTTCTCTTTGTGTATCTTTGTGTAAGAAGAGGGATTCTGTAGACAAATAATACCAGGAAATGTATTAATTAGCTCTGAACCTTGCCTGATGTTGGGGAGGCATGCTGCTTTACATCATCTAGCAATGTGAACCTTGGGGGCTTTTAGCTTCTTTAAAGGTAATTTAATAAGAAGGAACAGTGAGAGGCAGCAGGGAATGACCAAAGGGCTTTGTGCTCTGGCTAGCACCGTGTCACACATGCAAAAGTCGCTGTCGCAGAGGCATTCATTGGCAGAGCAGAAGTAGAGAGGCAGCAGTAGTCTCCCACGCAGCTCAGGTAATGACAGGGTAGCAGCCAGGATCATTGTCTTATATATCAACTAAGAAAGCAGAGCCCGTCTGAATTTGCTGCAGTAGCTGCCATGTTGCAGTGTACAGTCTGCTTCTCTCCAGTGACCCGCTGTTTCTGTGAGCTCCCCCTTTCTGTCACCTTTACTGGCACTGCATGTTTATCAGCATGTGCTGCAATCTCCTGTACTCCAGCTGGATCATTTATGCATGCACGCCCTCTTTCCTTGTCACGAATTTCTTCTTCCTTACACCACAGGCTGGCAAGAGCCAGCTCCTATAAAGACTCTTCTGGAAACTAGTCCGGTCCCATAAAATCTATACTGAACTGAGCAAAGCTTAAATCAACAAGTGCCATCTATTTCCTGGGGTCACACATTTCTTTCAGTTCTATTTCAAGCCAGGGAAAAGAAACTGGAGGAAACAAAACCTGTTTAGATACTTTCTGTGCTGCCGGAATACCTGTTTCCTAATTTCAGTCCTACTGTCAAATATAACCAAAAGATGTTCCGTTTCGCCTAACTGCAGCTGGGACTGACTTGGCTTGGCATGCTGGAGGATCCATGGAGTAATTAGGAAGTGAGGAGTCAATCATCTTTGTTGTTGCTAGACCTCAGTGCAGTGACAGAGGTCTGATTCATACTGACGCCGAGTTCCTTTTATATGACAGAAAATGCAATCAAAACCCATGTCCATCAGTCTTTTCTGTTCTTGGACTAAGTAATTGATTTCTAGCTCTGTTTCCCTTGGTAACAAGGCTCTCTGATCACCAGCTGCACGTGTTGGCCCTAATAGCTTTTGAATCCACTGCTTTATTTCAGCCAAATGCGATGGCAAGATTGAGGTCTGAAGGATAATTAAGTTCCTACAAGTTTTCTGAAAAAAGTCTGCATGTGGCAGACCCTATTACTTCCACATCAGTACCTTCACTGCAGATGGAAATTCAATGAGTGTTGGATGCCAGAGACTCCACCAAGGGAAAAGGTCTTGTAAGAACCTTAACTAGAGGCAAGCTTCACCCAGGGCTTGCAATCACCCATTGGATCCAAATCCACAGGAATCCAGTGTTTGTAGAACAACTTGCTATTTTAAGGGAGCACAGCAGGTGTGAAATAATAAATCAGTATAAAATTAGGGCTGTCTATGAGGGTTCCTCACAGAAATCCCTGGTAAAAAGTAAGAGGATTTGCCAAAGTTGGTGATTGTTGAACATCAGGGTGGATGAATACTGCCAGCAATGTACAGAATGTAAATCAGGAAAATATCTATGTGCAAATCTTGTTCCTTTCACTGGTCAGCGAGACTCAGATTTTTACTCAAAATTAATCACATTTCACTTCTAGGGAGTGTTTTTACGGAGTCAAGACTTCAACACTTCCCTCCAAACACAGGGCAAGAAGGAAGGTGGCTGGTGCCAGGGTAGTTGTGCAGTAGCTCCAAGGTATATGTGTGCACGCGCTGCAAGCATCTGCTGAGCTGTCAGCCCTGAACACACCATTCCCCACACCGACCAGGTACTGGATCAGGCTGGAGCACCCCCGTATCTGCAGGCTAAGCTGCCAGCACAGCCCACAGTCTGGGGCTGATCAGTCAGCCCCGGCACTGGAGCTGACGGGGACATGCCTCCTCCTGCACTAACTACTCCTACACAACACAGGCAGTGCTGTGAGCTTCTGCTGTGCTCTTGTTGGTGCTGTAGGGTCATGCTGCCTCACAACTTCGCTGGTAACTGCCCCGAGAGGCTTGAGCCTCTGCTAAAAAGAAAGAGACCCTGTCTCATTCTCAGGGAGATGTGGACGAAGAAGTGTGGTCAGGCTTACCAGTATGGGACAGAAGTTGCTTCAGCATAAACATGCAGATGTTGGACATCCCACTGCCCAAGCAGACCGGGCAGGGCTGCTGCTTGGGAAGATGGAAGGGCACTGTTGTACTGAGGTGGTGGAAAAAAAGGTTGGCTGTGGGAGAAATCTTTTGTTTAATTAGGAAAACGGTGTGCCAGGCTGGTGCCTAAATCAGAGCTGTTAGGCTGGAGCTTCCCTGGGGTCAGGACCACAGTGCTGTCTCCAAGCAGATGCAGGGCCAGGCCAGCTCTGTACAGCCTCTTTGTGATTTGAGAGCAAAACACTGCAAAGCACCCGGGCTGGACCAGAGAGAGCACCTCATCCTTTACCAAAACACACAGCCAGCCCCCACTTCAGACACCTGCTTGGTTCCAGCTGAGGCAACGCCATCTCTGTTCTGGTATGTCATACATTAAATTTCACATTTCTGCTTTCCGGCTCCCTCTTGACAGCTCATCCCATCTGTCCCCATTTTAAAATCTCCTTCCCTCCCTCTTTTTTCTCTAGTTCTTCTTCTGGTGTTGCCTTTCCCACCCACAACACAGCCTCATTTGTACCTGGTCTGTCCAGGCTTGTATGCAAAAGGATTAAATCATCATTTGAACCAGATCTAAGGGACATGACTGGGCACTGGAACCTCAAAATACTAACTAACTAAATCAGCTGCTTCATGCTTTGGAAGTCGTTTTTCCTGCATTGCAGATGGGGGGTGAGCACTTGTGCTGTTTCCCATCACTCTTCCTCTCTGTGTGAGCTGCAGGCAGAGGGCGTGCAGCATGCTGTTTGCTTGTGAAGAATAAAAGCGTGAGGTACGCCTTTTTTTCTCTGCAAGTTGGAAATCCAGGGGCTCTTTTATGTTGTGCTTGGAACATTTGAGTCAGGAGCTGAATTTTACCCACCGCCTCCAAGCCTCTTTTCCACTGAGAGCACTGCCGGTAGTTGGATGGGTGCACACGACCATTTTCAGGGAGGAACTGGCACAAAGGTCTTGCATTCCCGGGTAGGAAGCAGCATGTCCCAGCAAGGGCTTTTCCCCAGGTTCCTGAAAAGCAGTGGCCACAGAGCCTGTCTCTCTGTGGAACCACTGGCCTGTGCCTATCAGATTTTGGCCTTCACAATCCCAAGGCTGGAGCAATGCAGAGTAACTGTCACCTGGGCAGGCCAAACGTGTTCTCTGCCCCCAAGAAGTAGCCCAGTCATGCTTGGCGAAGGGAGAAAGACAACTTTCAGCTGGGGCTGACTATGACTCCACACAGTCAGTGAGCATCATCACACGTTCTGCCACAGTTAAGAGGCTGGGACTCAAACACAGTACAGGTTTTATTATTAAAAAATGCATAAAAACTAAAGACATGCTTCCCAGAGTTAGAGTCTATATGTACATCTGCGCTTCCTAGGCAGCTGCAGGGAGCATAGCCTTCTGCCCTCACTGCAAAAGTGCACTGCACAGGCTTTTGTTACCCTTTGTTAGGTGTTATCTTCTCACCTGCATTTACAGCATTCCAGCTAAGTGAAGAGAAAACCCTGTACCACCTGGGGTGTAAGATGGTAGAATTTGTATCTGTGGCTGAGAAACCCTACTGAATTTCTGGAGACACCTGTAGGACATCTCTGTTCAGTAGGAAACTTCACAGAAAGGACCCATGCCCAAGTCCCAGGCTGAAATTCCCCTTCCCTAGGAAGAGTTCTCACTAAGGGCTGAAACGTGACCTGAATTTTATATTTAGACCCCAACCTTACAATAAGCAAATACTGGGTGTTGAAGGGTGGAGTGTTCTGATACCAAGTCTACAATCTCATTTGACTTTTTGGTCCCACCTTTGTCAACTCAGCAAATGCTGACATTTGTGGTATTATTTTGAGGAAGTGCAATCTGGAATCCTAAGTAATACTGCCAAGTTTTCAGCGCAGTGAAAATAAAAGAAATTAAGATCTAGCAAATATTTAGGATAAGTAGAGTAAGATGTAACTGCACTTCCTTGCTGGGAACCACTGCACAAAACAAATGCTGATTTACAGTAAAATATTAAATTATTAAAAATCACACAAGCACTTGCAGTTACAGGGAGTCAGACATGCTGATTGGAAAACAAAACAAAACCCAAAGAGCAAAACCATTAATTTTGCCCTGTCTGGAAGGCTGCAGTGATACTACTCCATGTTTTATGTGACTTTTACAGCATGCCAGAAAACCTCCTAAGTAGGAAGGCCAGTGGTTCTCAAGCTTTTTCATCATGAGGCCTTTCTCTTCAGAAAGAGATCTTCCAGTTGACCCCTTCCCACAACACACACATCTTCCTGAAACTGATTTCACATGCCACTATAGCAGCTACAGTTCTTGGTTATTTGAAGAAGTCATAGGACTAATAAAGAGAATGACTGAAAGAATCCAACTTTGAAGCAAATGCTGAATCCCGCTCCTGCTGAAACTGAGCGAGTCTGTCATTCTGTATCTCAGTCTTCTTCCTCTCCTGCAGGGCAGCACTTAGCATTAATTAGCACTGTTTCCCCATACTGCTGTTAAGTCCTCTCTACACTGCTTCCTTTCCATTCCTTTGAAGTTGGATTCTGCCCTCACACAAGCCAGCTGCTCTCCCTCCCTTTGCATTTTAATGTCAGCTGCAAGTCTAGTCAGGCCTGAACTGGCATCAAACAGAAGAAAAAGAAAGACATAAAAAAAGGTACATGGGGAGAAGAGGAATGCTGGATTTTCGGGGTTTTTTTCTAATTTCCTTGCTCACCAAAACGTCTGAAACTCTAAAAAGAGCCCTGGACTGAGGAAGCGGCAAATGTCACTGCATGAAATGAGCCAGATGTTCAAATTCAGTGCTGTGTAGGAGCAGATCCGCTGATCAGTTTGAGAACCACTGAGGTAGGCAACAAGTCTAGGCAGTACTGCTGAGTGAACACGAGGGGAATTTTGCCCTCTTGTCCTGAATGACAGTATAAATACCCACTAGTGTTTTCAGAGGTACCAGTCCAAAAGTCACACAGCCAGGATTGAAGACAACATCTACACAAGAGCAAGCACTGACTGAACAGAAGGTGTATTCAGCTCTGCTCCAGCATTCAGTAAGAAGGAGCAGAGCACAGACTCTGACTGCTGCCTTAGCTCTGAGCTCCTTTCAGCAGGATGTGGTCAACCTGTAACCCTACTGCCTCCCCCCCCATAAATCCAAGGGGTTGTTGGGGTTGCTGTTCTTCCAAGTTGTTTGCCACTGCAGCCCACACAGGTGGTGAAAGCTACAAAAAGTGCCCAAGAGCCCTGGCCAGTGCTGTTCAAAGCCATTCCAGATCCGGCATCAGAGCCCCAGGAGACACAGCACCATGCTGCACACATCCAGTCCCAGGGAAGCAGAGTGTCACTGCTATGTACAGGCTAGCAACTTTTCTCTCCTTCTGTCTCTAGCTCATACAGAAGGCTTTTGTCCTCCCCTTCTTGTCCATCTGGATGCCTTTCACCCTCAGCATCATCTCCAAGGCACAAGGGGCTCATGATGTACCGATAGTCACTTGTGACAGCAGCAGCTGCCCCAGCAACAGTCTCTTCAGCATCCATATTTCCAAAGGAGGCGTGAAGGGCAGGGTCACTTGCAGACGCCTCTTTGTCCTTCCCAATGTTGACATAGAGAGGATCTTGACTGGAAGAGAGTGCAGACATCCTCCCGCGAATCATTTCCAGCTGGGACCGGAGTACTCCAAAGCTGGGGCGTAGCTTAGGCTCAGGATGCCAACATCTGCACATGAGATCATAGCTGCAAAATAGAGGGAGAGAAGAGCTCTGAGAAGTGGAGCAGCCATGCCCTGCACCTCTGAACAGGGGCTCTAGGCAGTGGAGTTTAAAAAACATAGATACTCCCCCCAAAACCTGTCAGCTTTGGCCTTGTACAGGTGACACAGCATGGATGGTCATTATGGGTCTAATTTCTTGTTTCTTCCCATTTTCAAAGGCATTCTCCCTTCGGTCAAAGAAGTTATTTAGACAGTATCAAAAACCCCAAAAGCCCTGTCAAAGTACGTTGAATTTCTCAGTAAAGCCCTTGTTCGGCTGTCTCTAGGGAGCTAGAATAGGACTGTGAGTGTGACATCACCTAGTAATAGCTTTTGAATTTATTCACAAAAAGCACCCTCACAAGTTCTGCCACAGCTGAAGCCATCCCTCCAAATTCCAGTTCAAGAGCAGATAAATCACAGGAAGAAAACAAAGATCAAACTGTGGGAGGTGCATGTTATTTCCAGAGTATTCTTTCATGCCATGTTAACTCAGCGCTCCCAGAGCAACGGAAGTGTGCTGCTGCTGCTGCCTGACAGATTGTCAACAGGACTGGAAAAAGGGTTTGTTTTCAGGGCTGTTAAAAAACGGACAACAGCTTTGATGCTGGAAGAGGGATGCTGAATTGGCCTTTCAACTACAAAGGTACCACCGCAGTGCAGAAGACGTGTTCAGGGCCATCACCAGGCCCAGGTCCCATCCTGCAGCCTTTCTCCTATGGTCAAACGCCAGCTACCTCAGCTCTGGCTGCCTCAGGGCCAGCACAGGAGACAGTCACTGGCTCTGCTGGCCCTGCTTGGGCAGGGGAAGAGGAGCCCTTCTGCCCTGCGGCCACGTTCGCAGCTCAGTGTCCGCGCTGGCTGCCCTCCCGCCGGCCAGGCCTCCGGCCGGAGCGCTGCGCTGGAGCGCGGCCAGAGCCATTGTCCTGCTCCTCTTTGTGCATCACCCACAAGACTGGCAGCTGCATTCCTATGGTGCTATTGTTGCCAGTTTTGCAGGGAACAGGAACAAAGCACAGTGCTGGCACTGAAAAACACTGCATACAAATGAACCTCAGTTAAACTTGTAAATGGAAAAAAATCTGATATGGCCTTTACTGGGAAATAAAGCATTTCATGATGGGTTTTATTTTACTTTTTGTATTCCTTGCTTGCAACCAGATTTACAAGACTGTTTTTGATCTCACACTACTTTTACAGAAAGCTTCCATGGTTCAGTTGTCTTAATCCTGATTTAGGTCCCTCACAAACAGTAGAAATAATTCTAAATGCTGCAGATAAAACAGAAACTTCCAATTCTGTGCAACCAAATTAAATACTTTATTTTACCTTTGCTGTCAATCAGCATAATCCATTTGAAGGAAAGGTAGAAAACTACTGGCTGTACTGAATCAGCCCAAAAGTCCATTTGACCCAGTACCCCACGCCTGACAGAGTCCAGCAACAACACTTGGGGAAAGCATGTAAGCTGAGGGTGGGCATGTCGTGAGGTCTTTCTGGTATATTCTCTCAGGTCTCAATAACCTGTAGCTCAAGGACTTGACAAAACAGTGGTTGTACCTTTTCAGTAGTTTTTGATGGATTTTTCTCCAATGCCTACCTAGTAGGTTTTTGAGTCTCTTCTCTACTTTCTGCATCTCTAACATCCTATAGCCATCCTCTAACATCCATAAGCTCCACAACTTGGAACCAAAGCTACCCAGAGCAGTCAAGATGCAGACATGTAATTAATTTTAGCAGTGATATAACAATGCTTTCATTTATACTCAGTAAAAGTTATATTTAACTGCTGAGAAGATAAAAGGGTACGGCTTTAGTAACATGAGTACAGATTGTTCCCCATGTGGAAAAAAAGGAAAAGGAGAAAGCAACTACGTGAAATAATCCACCATCAGAGCAGGAGGGAAGATGGAGAAAAGAGGACTTCGACCACCAAAATCAGTGCTCATAATTATATCTTGCTTTGGGCACAACTCACAGAAGACAGATACTTGCTTGGGCTCTCAGTGAAGTGATTTTACCTTATCCAGACAAGGCAAGCTTTTACCCTGGGATAAGTTATGGTGACACTCCTTGGGGGATCTCAGCCCCATGTGAGGAGACCAGGGATCTCCAACCACCACCCATGGAAGAAGGGTTCCTGAGCAAACATTTCACGTGACTTGCTGGCCAAGAGTAATCCCTTGGCAGCCGGATTAAGGCAGGAGCACAGGCCGCAGCACGTGGCTGCCTGCTGCCCTGTGGACTATCCAGGTCCTTCCTGTAAGTCTGAAAATGTCTGCAACCAGAATCTTCAAGATTGTCCTGGATTTGTTTCCAGATGCAATTTAAGGTGGAACACTGATCTACACAACTTTAGATTGCCCTATCTGCTCTCTTCTCTTTCAGCCTGCTGTTTCTGAGAGTAGTAGATCAAATTTTGAAAACTGGGCCAAGCTTTGAAAGACATATGCAGGCCACTGCCTCTGCAATCCAGTTTCCTCGTAGTCTTGCTAGATTGCCTCTCTATCCAGCCTTCAGGGTGTGCCATGGCACTCATCCCTTTGCTCAGATGCTGTCCTGAGAAGGCAGGGTTCAGTGATTCTGGAAACACAGTTACAGTTTCCACAAAGCCAAGAGCTGCTAATGTTGACAATGTTGAAACCATTGAGCCAAGTAGTTACCACAGGTTCCTGGGAGCTCTGCCAGCAAAGAATATCTAGTAGCTAACCCAGAGACTTTCTAGTGAATGGCTCTGTGTACTGGAAAGTGGATAGATTCAGATAAGCATCCCAGCCAGCGGCCTCTGTTTCCTTCCAGCGAGCCAAACTTCTCAAAAAATCATGTCAGCAGGGTGAGGAGTACTCACACATCTTCCAGGCACTCCGGGGGCTGCTTCAGCCTGTTCCCACTGATGAGGTAGTTGTAGATTTCTGCATTCTCAATGCCAGCATAAGGGGTTTGCCCTCGGGTCACAATCTCCCACATGGTCACCCCAAACGCCCACTGAAAGAGAACAGCACACAGAACAAGTGAACAGACTGTTCCCTGCTCGCTGGGCTTGGTTTCAGTATGCTCAGACTGTGCTGGGTAATGTCATCTGAGCAGCAGTGATGCAAGGACTACCCAAACTCTAGCCAGAAAACAGAAATGACCCATCAGATGCTGCTGATGCTGATACATCACCTTAGGAGACAATTGAAGGCCCTGCCCAGCCCCATCCTGCAGTGGAGGAGGGGAAGATTTGGGACCTACTCCTGTCTTCCACCTGCAGACCTCTCCTACTTATGGCTCTTTAAGGTATGTGGTATCAGCTTGTTGGTTCCCAGCAATAAGAAGATTTTGGTTTTGGGCTCACAAATCAGTTTCTTAATTAATTTAACCAGATTCTGAGTTTCTAGTAATGTACAGGCACAAGTGAAAGCAGAGTTTAGCCAATAAGCAGGGCAAGGAACAAACCACTTACGGCTCACATTCATTTCTGCTCTACACTGCACAGCTGTATTTGTACATTTCAACTAAACTGCAAGGTTTGTGAGGTGCGAAAAATTATTATTTTCATAAGCAAACTCCTCTCCAGTGCTTACTGTAAACTGGCTGAACTAGTGATCATCAATCACTAAACACTGTCTCCAGTGGATGCAGCAATGGCTGGGCAACACAGCAGCCACATTACAAGGCACTCTTGGTTATCTTTTCAAGGACATCGTGACAGGGACAACTGGAAAGGCAAGTCCACAGGACTGAAGGACAAAACTAGTGTGAAAATAGATCAAAAGGCAGCAAGGAAGAGGGAAGATGGTATCAAAAAAAGCCCCCAAAACCAAACATCCCAAAAGGAAAATAAGTAATAATTTCAGATGAATGGGTTTAGCCTCGCTCCCCAGGGGCAAAGTTAAGGGGAGTGTCTAAGCACTGATGCATTCAGATCTGTGGAGTTCCACCGATGCCTCCTGCAGCACAGAGTACCTTTGGTGCACTTGTACATAAGTGTGTGGGTTACATGCATTTCTAAAGGAAAAAGAGTAAGAGTAAGAGAGAAGAAACTGCATAAAGAGAGGAAAAGGACAAGAAGGAGGGGAAAGGTGAAGAAGAGGATGGGGATAAACACTGCAAAACAAAGGACAAAAGGACATCAAGAAGAAAAGGGTTGTTGTCTTCTGCCATTAACAGCTCTCATATATTTTTAGCCTTGAGTTCTGACAGCACCAAGGCAGAGGTAGCACCATTCCTCAAATACAAGGTAAACTCCTTTTCCTATCACCAGCGCTTTTTCCCACCCTCAGTGGGATTCCTCCACTTCAGCAGGAATACAGGTGGTCCCCAAATGCACCGGAGCAAACCTCACCACATCGCTGTGCGTTGTGTACAGATTATCTGCCAGACTTTCCAGAGCAAGCCACTTCACTGGCAGCTTGGAGGCACAACCCTGGCGGTAGTAGTCTCCACTGTAGATTTTCTTAGAAAGTCCAAAGTCTGCAACACTCACGTTCATGTTCTCGTCCAACCTATGGGAAAGTTTTCACAACTGAGGAAAGGAAAGCATTTATTGGCTACCTCAGGCAAAAAAAAAAAATTCAGAGAACTGAGGTATATGGTTCATCAAGTATTACACAAAAGGAGAATGATTCCATCTACTTGATGACCAATGTGAAGTAGTTTAATGGTCTCAAACTAGTTCCTCCAGACTAACAGGGAACTAGTTATGACTAAGGAAGTAAGGAAGTGGATATGCTCAGATGGTCTACTCTCTTACACAAAGCAAACTCAGATACTTTCTGTTGTTTCCAAGATTATCACAGGACATCTGCAATACTCACTGCTATGACCAAGGCCTGCCTCCCATATTGGCAATCAAAAACATCATAGGGCGACTGCCTGTTAAAACTGCTTGAACTAGATCTGCAACATCTCCTCTCCAGGCCTGGTTAATGGTCTGAATTGCTCTGTCACCCACTTAAACTTATACACATTGGCAGAGAGTCCAAGTAAAGCCCACAAACACTTCATGCTCCCGGGCCTCATAAAGGACTCCCTGCTTTCCCCAGAAGATGGGCTGAAATAGGCATTCAGCTTCCTCTGGAGGATGTCTACAAAAATAGAAAATCAGTATGGGCTTCTCATAAATGTCAAAGCAGGCTAACCCATCATTTTTCATCATGACTATCAGGCTCTTTGTCTGTACATCTGGACATTCAAATGCCTTTGGAAATCTGTGTCTCATTGTGGATTTTATTGGTTGTAGTGGTTTTGTTCAGAGGCAGAGTCCTGTTGTCACAATGAGTTGTTCCTTACTCCATTCTCAGGGAATAAGCACAGCGGAAAGGATAAAAAAGGACTTTTCTTCCCTTCAAAGCAGTCAAGGTAGTTTGGTGTCAAGAACAGTGAAGTGGGATCATACGGTGTGTTCACCACGCAATTATTTTTAAAGGCATTCTCCACAAGCTTTCAAGGAAACTACAATTCCTATATTGTGATAATCAAGTCCTCAAAATAGATACCAGAAATACAGACTTGAGGATACAATGAAAGTTCTTTTCTCACAACACAGCCAAACCCATTCCCTCCTGTTGGTTATTTTACATCGTGGAACAAATAGCCTATGCTGACACACAGCCACTGGAGTGGCTAATTACAAACATGTATTGTAATCAACTCTGTGAAACTCTATGTGCAGACCAATGATGGAAACGTTCCTTATAAAAAAGGGTCTGTTTGAAAGATCAGTGGGACTTTAGGAGTTGCTCCCTGCTCCCAGCAGCACCACCACACACCCCACCACAATGACCATGACTCCCCCATGTCTATTGTCACTTGAATGCAAAGATCACCATTCTTAGACAGGACCTCTCACACTTCTGTCATGCAAAAGGTTTTTCATCCCTCCTTCACCCACTGTGGTCTTTCTTTTCTCTAAAAACCCATGGGTCACTTACATGCAGTTCCGAGCTGCAAGGTCCCTGTGTATGAAATTTTTTGAGCTCAAGTACTCCATCCCACTGGCAATGTCAATCATGAACTTGAGGAGTGTCTGAACAGGCAAGTTCTGTAAGAAATAACAGTTCAGGTTCTGTTACTGGAAGCTTTCAAGCATGTATGACAAAACTGCAAGGTTTGCTGCCACTTTACAGTGCAGGGGTGAGGAATATAGGGAGGGGTTGGGATGGAATGGAAGAGCTGGTCCTCAACATGCATAGAATGAAATACTTTAAGATCATATCTCACAACCTTCTCTAGTATTAAAATCCAACCACCTGCCAGTGTCTTTGGGAGACCAATCCTGAGCTGCTACAAATACATTCTCTGAAAATCCCAACCCTCCCAGAAGGAACCCTACAGTAAGACAGACTTACAAATGGGTTTTCTCCAATCCGTGACATCAGCAGAAAAGCGTGGAGGTCTCCATGCTTCATGAAGGGCAGGATCACCATGGGAATTGGGAGACGGCCCTTGGGACGGCTTCGTAGACTGACTCCTGATGAGGACACACATAGCAAAGGGGTGTTAGCAAACAAATCACTCCCAGGGGGAATCTTACAGGCTGCTGCGCCTTCCTCTCACAGATCTGGAGGAAAACGTGCAGCTTTGGTGGGTAGATTCCATGCTCCAAGCTTCTATGACTTTATGCCAGGAGGTGTTAAGATGCCTCTAACCGTGTTTACTTCAGAGGCTGTACTAAGAGCCTCGTGCCTCTCAGCTCTTCTTGCAGGAGCAACTATAAATGTTTCTAGGATCACTCCAAACCAGACAGCCCCAACCCCAGGCTCTGCAGAGCAATCTCCACATTCTGGAAAATACCTGCATTCCAAAGTGTCCACCCACGAATGTCTTGCTTCTTACTCAGTATTTGGAAAGGCACAACCTTCCCTCCTATTTATAGTCTACCAGCCCACCTGTTCACATTTCACAGCAGTTTAGACATGTCTCAGCCAGCCAAAGTCTCCCTGATGCATTTGCGAGAACCAAAGAAATGGCTTAAATAGGAGATGGTTGTTCCTGATGTGTGAGGGCAGGTGTGGGGAGCATTACACACACTCTGACTCCCCAGGGCCTGGGAAGGAGCAGCGCTGACCAGGGCAGGACTCTGGGCAGCACAGAGGAGGCTGCGCCAGCACTGCTGGGGGAGGGAGGCTGCGTGGGATAATGCAGGAACAGGAGGTGCTCTGTGGCACGAGCAGCAGCGCTGCCTTACCAATCAGTTTGGTGACGTGAGGGTGGTCAAACTCCTTCATACAGGCAGCCTCCCGCAGGAACTCCTCAATGTCAGTCGAGGTGAAGATGTCCGCTGGAAAAAGTGACTGTAAGTTTTCTTTCTTTGTAGGTGGCTCCAAGGGGCTTTACAAATAATGATTATCAAAAGCTTGTTCTCTGTGGCACAGCACATCTTCTCAGACCTACAAGCTAGATAAGCCATTTTACAACAAAGCAGAGCCTGACACTCTCTCCTGGGACGGGCAGCAGTAAGCACATATCAGGGACATCTGGTAAATTGGTTCTTGGCAGAGTAAAGACCCGCTGCTTAGCAGCTCTTTTCTCGGTAAGAACTTTCCTTGGAAGCTGTGCAAACTGTGTGGGGGTTAAAGATGCAAGAATTAATTAGGTAAAAGAACATAAACTACAAATGTCAGGGAGAGGAGACATCATATAAATGGAAGAAAATGTTGAAACTGAGGAGATGGCCTGGAGCACCTGACTGGCACAGCAGGGCCCAATTCATCTCTGACAAGGATGGCATGAAAGATCAATGCTTTTATGTCTCTTAGCATGATTGAGTCTCACAAGCTGCTAGAGCTAAGATTTCTTAAATAACCACACTACTGGACAGCTTGGACCAAATTCAGCAGTGACATACATCAGCAAAATTTTAGAGTAAATTATTTCTCATTGCTGTGACTCCAGATTTATGGAAATATATCAACATAATCAAGAAGTATCCCAGTCAACCACTTTCACCACTGCTGCTGCTGAATTTAGCAAGAGTCCTCCAGTCTTGCTGCAAGATCAGACTCAGACCTGTAGGAGAGTATTCACATTATCTGCTTTAGGCAAGTAATTTCAATATGATTCAGAAGACAAAAGCAGATTCCCTTTTTACAGTCAATGAAGAAAGGAAGGTGCCTCTGGAGGCTGACAGATTGTTCCTAAGTTAGATGCCTGAAGGGAGATATTCTGACTACACAAAAGCTTGCAAACTGATTAGAATTATTCTTGAAACTGGATAAAATGATACAACTTACACTAGAATGGTATTAAGTGTATTTAGTACAAGCTGTTATTCTGTGACAGCAAACTGAGCTCCAGAGATAAGTGAGTGTGACTGCTTTCAGTCAGCCACAGTTATTTTGCCTTACAGGCAAAAGGGATCAAATAACGTAGGTTAACATATATAAACACACATATATGCATGTTTCCTTTGATTTATACCTGTCTCTTAATTGTTTTTCTTGTTACAGACTTCTGCCTGATGAATGTGTTAGTTGCCCTTGCTATGTACACTCACCAAATGACAAATCAGAAGGGAGTTGGACTGCTCAGTCAAAAGTGCTGAGATGAGTTAGCTTGCCACTGCATTCAGCCCAAACACTCTTCAGTTTATTCCAGGCTAGGTGCTTGCAGGAATACTGTTCTTTCACTGCTGAATTATTAGGGCAGAGCAGACCTGTCTGAGCTGTCTGTGCTACATGATGTAGTGGTTTTGGTCGCACTCACCATGTGCTACGTGCTATAGAAGCAACTAAGGTGGTACAGGTCCTTTCCTGAAGAGCTTCTACTACAAAAAGACTGATATGAAAGGGATGGGAGACAACCTGGGTAGAGCAGCTGAGTGGGAAGCTCAGAGAGGAATAAAGAGCGTCAGGGAGTATTTGCTGAGAATAGGACAGACAACATTTAATCTTTCCAAGCTCTCTTTTCTTAAGTAATTCAGGTAGCCCTGCTCCCACATACCTTTCAGCATCTTCACTGCCACTTTCTGGAAAGAGCCATCATCTAGCTTCAGTAGTGCCTCTCGAACCGACCCGAACTCCCCTGTAAAATTATCAGAGTAGGCAGTGAGGGAACAGCTTCTTGTGAAGAAAGTATGATTCACAGCAGGTTCACTTCAGGGGTCACTGGCAAAGAAGCTGAGTACCCATAAGAAATGCTTCATTTTTTATTCTACAGTTCCAGACAGCAGCTTTCAGCATACATGTGTCTAGAAGAGATATCACTACTAGTAGACAGAGATCACTGTGCTGGCAGTCCAGAAGGCAAAGGAAAACAAGAAGGGCAAAAAGCAATCCCTGACCAGATAGATGATGCAGAGACAGAGTTTAAGCTGGGATCACAGGCAGACATTTCTGGGGAAGCCATATCATGAGGGATGAGTCTAAGTGAGGTTCTGTTCAGAGAGGAGGCTCTTTGCTGGAGCAGCAAGTGGATGGGCTGGCTGAGGAAGCTCTCAGTATTGACAGCCCCAGAGCTGAGCAAGGGTGCCAGGACTCAACCATTTGAGACACAGTCAGCCTTACCTCTCAAAACTCAGAGAATGACTTCTGTGAATCACAGCTGACCAGAGAAAACATAGGAGTATCTACTTGTGTGTGAGTGACATTCACAGAAGGCAGTGATTGCCCTGGTATGTTCCCAAAGGGAGGTAAGAGGAAATGCAACAGGCCAAAACCCCTTCAAAATATTTTAGCCTGAAGAGGCTTTATACCACAGCCTAACAGCCTCTTTGCATTAGATCTAGCTCTTGATTTGCTCTCCCTAATTTTGTAACTGCTTATCCCACCCAAAATGCATTAGTATGAGGAACTCTGGTACTGAAAAGAAGGAAGCAAAACATGGCATTTAGGACACCTGCCCCAGAAGCACTATCTTGCCACTAGCTTTTCACCAGTGTCCTTCACTACTCTATAGCACGTGCTTACTTCACAAAAACCATGAGCAGTGGATCTGACCACAAACCAGGAAGATGGGAAGGAACAAAGGTATTTTGTGCTGCTTCCGTACTATGGAGCTGTTGCTCAGCCGTAGAGTCAGCAGAGCCCAAGATAATGCAGCTATGTCATCTTATAGCCTGTAACCTGGGGTTGTTGGGGTGCGGCTGACAACACAGACCAGATCCTGCCAGCTGGCATCCCCGCACCAAGGCCATGCCCTGGGGCCCCTCTGCAGCCAATTTCAGTTTGTTACCTGCCATGGGGGCAGCCCAGAAGGGTTGAAGCAGGATCCCAGAAACTGGCCAAGAGCTAGCACTCACAAACAGATGACACAGCTGTTTAATTACTTAGCATTGTTAAGCCCTCTGAGACCACTTCTGCAGGAAGGTCATCTTCCTGCTCTGAAAGAAACACATTTGTTCTAGTAGAGATGGAGTGGAAGAATGCTCCCTGTGGGAAAAGGTCAAAAAAACTTGCAATAAAACTAGTCTTATAAAGAAAAAGGAAAAGGTGAAGTTTAATTGAATATTCCTTCTTTTAAATCTCTGCAAGAAATTCACACACCAGTGAATTAACACTACTTTGGAAAGCTGAGCATAGACTGCAGTTCATGATTGTGTAGAGCCATATTATAGGAATGGCTTAGCCAATATCCTCTTAGTTATGCTAAACCTCTGGAACGTTTTATCCCAGCGGAAGGGATAGTTCCATTTAAATTTCCATCTACAAGCTGGAGAGAAAACAGGCTGCTTGTAATTGCTTCTCCCTACTCAAAAGTAAAAGTAACAGAAGTGGGATCTTCAATGTAAAGCCTTGTTCAGTTTTGGTTCTTACCCTTGCCCAACATTCTTCCCAAGGTGAACTGCTGTTCCTGGATCAAGACATCTTTGAGTTTTGTCTTCAACTCATCACTGATCCCTACACTCTCCACTGGAAAAAAAAAAACCAAAACAAATGAAGCATCAAATAAGGGATATTTAAATATTCTGTCACAACATCAAGAGTCACCTGTTCTAAACTCCATCTCCAGTCTGATTCCCACACTGTAAGCAGGAAAACCTGAAAAAGGCAGAATTCCCTTCCATGTCCTCTAGCCTCATCACAGACAAGAGGCCAGTAACTTTCAACCATCAGAAAATGTACTTACAGTACTTAAAGGGAGAAGGTGTGATAATACCACTCTTAAATACTCCAAAAGCAACAGTATTACAGAAATAATATAAATAATGCTGAGAAGACAAAATCTCATCCAAAGGGCCCCTGATAGACACTGGTTCATACAGCAATTTAAGCTGATGGAGCTGCACCATTTCAATGACTGTCTGGAGCATCATCCTAACCCAGCTGTGCAACGCTGCCACAGAGAGCCATGCCCCTCCTGAACCAGGAGACAGAAATGGATCACCTTAATGGATCATCTGACCATTCCTGGGACTCAATCTCCTGTTTGATAAGTTTCTAATTCCTAGCTTTCCAGGACTGATTAACTGGTTCACGCTTGTAGCACAGCTCAGCACACTAGTTTAAAGAGTACTGTTAATATTGTTAAGCCATATTTATCTCACCACTGGATTATATTCCAGTCGAAGGAGTTCTTGTAGAGTGAAACTGGGGCAAGGGAGTGGCAAATTTATGTATTGCATTAATATACACAATGACTGTAGCTGTAATTAGCAAGGGCTATGTAACTGGTATGGCAACAGCAATTCTGGCCTTTCACCTCTGCAATTTCACAGTGTCTAAGTCTCATTGTACATTAATCCCATATTTTTGATCAAGAAACATCAGTTTCAGTGAAAACAGAGAGAGCATTGTACATGCATGAACACAGCTTCCCAGGCAGAATCACTCAGGTCATTTTACTTACATGTTGCTTCAATGAGCTCTGGGCCCTCCCTGTTGAAAGACCTGGCAGCTCTGAAATGGACTGCTGGATCCCCTCTGCCAACCACGCTGCCAAAGGCATGGCTAGAAGGCAGAAAAGACACACAGGGCCATGATTACACGGGCCAGTCACTTCTAAAAGGGTGTGTTGGACAGTATGGATGATTTCTCACCCCTTGCCACATAAATGCTGCAGACTGTTTTTGTTAAAGAGGTATATCTAGAGAGGAGGAACAATGGGTTTATGCTGCTTTTCTGATGCACCTACAGCCTTCCAAAACAGGGGAATCACTCCTCCCAACTGCCTAGGAGAAGCTGCAGGTTGGGGCAGGTTACACGAGTCATAGGAACAGAGATGCTGCTGTGACAGGGAGGTCTGGGAGGCTGGAAAGAACAGGAACCTTGTTTGCAGTAGGGAGCAAACCGCAGCCAAGTGTCAGAGGTGATGGAGAGGAAACCTTACTGCAGATCCAGAGGGTTCTGGGCAGTCAGGAAGTTACAATCAGCTGACAGACTGGAAACCAGCATGGGATACAGGGCTCAGCCCATAAGAATACAGCTATTTCATCTGTGGGTCTTTTCTCTTTCAATCTCTCAAACAGCAGTGCTAAGAACTACCTTGATCGAGTTTATATTTCTATAGTCTGATAAGGCTTAGCTATTAACACAACATTTTTCTACTGTATTGTTGTTGTTCTCATTTTGAAAAAAAGGCAGGCACCCCAAAACTGTGGGAAAAACCCAACAACAAACCCCCCCAAAAAATCCCACCAAAAAAAACAACCAATACAGTTACCCAAAGAAACTGCCAAAAGTACTCCATCCACAATGCTTTTTTGAAAAATAATTGAGTCCGAAACCACAACAGAAGAGAAAGCAGAGATCTCTCTAATGAGCACAAGGAGAAACTCCCTTACCCAAACCGAGTTTCCTTTCTTCTTTTTCGAAGGAGAATGAGAGCCAGGGCAACAGCTGTGACCAGAGCTGTGAGAATGCCCAATGCCACAGGAACCCAGGATGTCCCATAAGGAGGTTGTCTCTGGCCACCTAGATGATGGAAAAAACATCAGTCAGGAAATAGAAGACTGTCAATGGTAAACAGATCAATTTCTCCTTTTGCTTTTAAATGGGAAAGCCATGCTGCTGGACCTGGTGGATCTTTGTATACTGGAATTTGGCAAAACCAGGTACTCAGCCAACCATCAGGAAAACTAGCTCTTTCTCACAGCAAAGGCAGAGCAGAAGCATCTAGTTATCAGAAACTATTGGCTTTGAGCCTTGAGAAAGTGACAGGTGCTGCATAAGATTATACTATTTCACATGAGCTCATGATCTGGGGCACTTCAAACTGGAGCCTCAGGACAAAAAGGTTGCTTAAAATGAGCATTCTGTGTGCAGGTTTCACCCTGTCCTCTTTTAGGCAGACATCAGAACCTTGAGCAGGTTACACAGCACTACCTGAATGTCAGCTGGGCAACATTTTGAAAGACAACAGAGAAGGACAATTGCCTCATGGCAATCTGGTTAAAAATATTTACATTTTTCCTCTAACCCTTCCCACAAAGAGAAGCACCCTGAGGGACTTGGTATTAGCTGTAACTTCACAAAATTGTTTGTTTGGTTGCAGCTTCTCAATGTCCCTCCCCGCAAAAAAGGTGAATTCTAAAAAGTCCCCTGTGAGTCAAGAAGTAAGTTAGTCAGCCTACAGGTTCTAAGACTGAAATAATAATTGCTCCCAGGATACGTATACTTTTGACTAAAAAATGTCTACAGAAGAAATGGAGATGCTGCCAATCTGAGCAAGCTGCCAGGCAAGGAAGATAAGCAATCCAGTTCTGAATAAAAAGAATATTATGTATGCCTGGCAAAAAAATGATAAATTAATCCAATTCCCTGAGAGATTTCTTCTCCAAATACCATTGCTGAAGATTAAATGTGAATTTGAATGGGTTTATTAAAATCTAGGATAGCCCTCATATCTCCAAATTGTTTAAGAGTGAACAAGAAAAGATCCCAGGTCCCTGAGCACCTCCTTCATCTTCATGCTCACTTGCTCATGCTCAGCAGTTGACTGCCCTTTACAAGAAGGTAAAGAAGAATCATCTTTGATGATGTAAGAAATCCTGTTATAAATCATGACAGTATAAATAAACCTGTTCTTAAAAGAGATGTTAGGTTGATGGGCCAGAATTTGGACGAATCTCTGCATAGCTGCATATGAAAAAGAGTCAGATAGCCCTTACTGGCAGAGTCCTGGCAGGCAAGAGGCTTCTGAGGCTTGATTACCAGCTGCAGTGAGGAGCCTTATCATCCAAGTTTCTAAAGAAGTAATATTAGTCTAATAAACAGGTAGAGCTTAAGGACACAGAATTGTGGACAAAGGAGGAAGCAGACTAGTACTTCTCCACTTGAAGCAAATTATCAGATCTTCAGTACTTATTTGCCAGCATCTTATCTCCTTCAGTGACTCACATTTTCTTTTACCACCCAGAAGGCTTTACAGGCTCTGGGGTTTATGATACTCCCTCTTGCTGCAATTTTCAACCCAGCCTTCAAGGCTGTTTATGAGGAGGGAAAGATCAGAAACAGAAGCTCTATTTCTCAAATACAATAGAGGTGACTCCAACCCTCTCCACAATTCCCAAGCCAATCACTTGGGCTGTTTCTGCCTAACAATCAGAGTAGAAACAGCTAACAACACTGATGTAAAAGGCTCTTTATAATAGTTAACAATAAGGTTTCCTTTCCCGTATGGTGAGACAAACCTCCCTTGGCTTATTTTCCTAGTCTCTGTCTGTTGGCTGCTCTGGTGAAAGAGCAGGGATCTAGGTAAGCTTCTGGGGGGCCCCTCCAAAAGGAGTGTGGATGAAAACAAAACTAAACTAAATTATCCACCCTGTTTCTAAACTGCTGGGAATCAGGAGCCCACCCCACAGTTTATAGCAAATGTGTCAGAAATAGAAATGAATGTTGAAATTCACTGCTTCTCCTCCTCTGCCTCACACATCGTTGCTTCCCACTTGTGTCACTGAGCTTGAGAGGAGGCTGCAGCCCACAAATTGCCACTCCTCTCTCAACTCTGTCTCTCTCCCATCTCCTGCACCCCCTTTTTCAACCAGCATATGCCCTAAGACTGCACAAGACAGAGAGAAGACTATTATTAGAAGAGTTTAAAAGAGTATTGAGGAGCCCTTTGATGATGAGCCCTTTTATTTCACAGAAAGTTTATATCTCAAAGGTGTGCAAAGAACATAATCCAAGAGTCTTCCCTTGCCTACAATTGTGAAGATTACAGATATGAAAAAGCTATTAAACCATTCTGTTCCTCACTCTGCAATGAAAAAGAGAGGTTTCTTCTGAGAAAGTTGCTGAAAATATTAAAACAATCTTTGTTAATTGCACACTAGATCTCTGCATAAGTAGGGTGGAGCTCCCACTAGCCTTGCTGTAATGACAAATTCGACTTAAAGTTTATACGAGCTTAGTCATCCTTATTGCCGCACTGAGAGCCGGTCAGAAACCACCCCTGGCATTTCTCACATAAAGCAACCAGTGCCAGTTAGCTATTTTGGGAAATGAAGCGACTTATGTTTTCTACCAGGCCTGAAACAAAACTGCAGTCTTTCTGCAGCTCTGCTGCTTAAGGCCTGTCAGTGTTTCCACAGTGAACTTTTACTTCCAGCCTGTTATGCTGGTGAAGAAATATATGTGCTTCCAGACAGCATTCGGCCAAAACAAGCACAGCTCCTTATGCTATGTTTTTTGAAGTGGTTTGTAAATAAAAACAATCAAACAACAACATATAGTGCTTTCAGGATTATCCCATTCCAGCTCCCTGTAAAATACAAACCCTAAACATTTCCTGGGGCTTCTTGCCAGTGATGGCCACTTTCCAAAGGGAACTCCTAGTTCTTTCAGATACTTTTATCTGTATTTGGGTGCCACAGAAAATACCCAACCAAAAAAGTAGGAGGAAATTATTGATGGAGCCAGTGACCAACCTCAGTAGGTTCAGCTCTGAACCTCCACACCCCTTCATTCTGTTTTAAATAATTTGAGGGCTTTGATCCCACAGTGACTGTGTGCTCATACTCGACCTTCAGTGCTGACTTCATCTCAGGAACTGGGCTGCCAAAGGACCTGAGTAACATGCATGCTAAGACCAGCATTAAATGCACTACTGCAAGTAAGGATACAGTTCTCTGCTGATTGCTCTGCCCGTATCCCCCACCTCCTGCTTGCTTGGGAATGCCCCTCTGGAATCCCCCTGCTATCCCTCAGTGTGGAGGGACCAGGAGAGCTCAATGTCCATGTGATTCCTCAAAGACATGTGGAGTGGGAAGATAGCAGCAGCAGGTGGGTCAGCATCAGAAATTAGAGCTTGATATCTTGTCCTGCCATGGGCACTTGGAAACAAAACCTCAGGAGACTGTGGGATTTTTGTATGTCCACGCTTCACTGACGTCTTATCACCAATCCATATCTTTATTTGGAATATCTTCCTCTTAGTTCCATTACAGCTTCCTTCACAAGCAAGAGCATTCTCTCCCTTCTACCCATCTCCCCACACAACATCCCGCCCCGCTTCATAGCCTGACTCCCATTTCCCATTCACTGTGAAATACAAGCAGCAAGTAAATCACCCCAGGTGAGCCCAACTGCCCCTCAGCACCAGGACTGCACTCCATGCGTGCATCTTCTTTGCTCCCAACAAACCCTTCCACGTGGTCCAGATTGCATGATACAGCATCTGTACCATCATCTTCCTCTTCTACCAGTAGCTCAGCTTTTCCACAGAGACAGCTAAACTGGTTTAATATAAATACGTTCAGGAAAACCATTATGAACTCCCATATGGACATGGTTTAAATCAGGGTTCACTAAAACTAGTCAGGAATGGCCTAAAATTAAATCAAAGAAGAGAACCTGTGTTAGAGAAGTTTTCTGTCACATTTACTTGTGTAAATCTGTGCAAACCTTCATTTGCATATTTTCTATTGTGTCTGCCCTTCTGCTCTGCACTAAGCACAGTAAAACCCTGTTCTAAGAAGACACAGTAGAGGCCAGAAGCTGTTTTGCTTATTCCAGCTCTTTAAAGATTATTGAATCTCTAGTCTCCTTGATGAAGTGTGCTGTTGTATAAGCCAACATGTCTCAGTAAGCAGTAAACACTGAAAGAAAAAGACTCAGAAAAAACCAGCAGTCCCAGTATTTCTGACTTTTTCCCCAAAGTGAAGAGAAAACAGTGGACACTCACCCATGACCTCCTGGGCTTCAAGAAGGAAGAGGTCACTCCAGGGCCCACACCCTGCAGAGTTCAGCACACACACCCTGATAATCAGGTCTTTGAGAGGATTCCACATGGTGAGATTGGCTTTTGTGTCCTGCACGATCATCTCCCCCTGAGTGCAAATGACAACAAACTGTGAGCTGTCTTAAAAGGCATCTAATGGAAAACTTCACCTTTGAACCAAAACAGTACCATGTACTTCACTGATGCTGTAACAAGGATTGGGAATTGTGACTCCTGGGTCTTTTTCTCAGTTTTGCCTGAGATTTGGGCTGCTGTCTTGGGTTTCTCTTCCCAAAAATTGCTAATAGTTTCCCAAGGCATAAGGCAGATAGGAGGTTTAATAATTTCTTCCTCTGAGGTCCTCCCATGCACGTTGCTATAGAAATATGGTTTTTTTCTGCTATTAAAATATAGACCTCCTTCTTATGGTTTACTGTAAAGCATCTGGCAGTTTTAAACCCAGAGAGGATTCTGTCTCTCTGTTTTAACTTGTTGACCAAATCCTAAATGGCTTCTGAATTTCAGCACCAGTTTTCACTCAGGATGGCAAGGCCAACATATTTTCAGTAGTTTTGTGGATCTTCTTCATACAGCAAACCCATGAATATTTGGCTGCCACCACTGACACAGTGTAAATTCAATGAGAACTCAAAATGCCATCACTCAAAGTCAATGACGCTGACCTAGCATGAAATGGGTCATACAAAATAGGAAATAAGTCTCTTTTCCCTCTAGCTGTTTATTATTACAGGCTTGCTCTTCATTAATAAGCACTGGGTAAATACCTATTAGGAGGCTAGAAACCATAAAAAATGCTGTGAACTTCAAAGGCTGATAGATACCTGGGAAAGGTCAATGCCAAAGAACAAATGAAAGGCCTTCTACCCTTAAGGGTCCTTTCAACTCCCTAAGTATTGTAAATGAAGCTAAAGAATCCACAACCTTCTTTCTGTGATTTACAGCACAACTCATTCACTTGTTAAATACACCTTTGCTGCTAGGATTTAGAAAGCCAAGGCCCAGTCACAGGAGAGAGAAAGCCCAGATCCTGCGCTGAGCTGGACAGCCCTAGAAAGAGGCAGAGAGAGACAAAGTGGATTCTCTCTATGTTGTCCTTCTTGTACAAGGAATGGCAGAGAACTGGTCTGACTGCAGATGAACATTCAAGTGAAGGAATTATGAATATGCCAGGAAGGAGGAAATTGCCCTAATTCCTGAAGTCAAGTACTGAGCCATTCCCTAAAGTCAGAATAGATCCATTTACACAAAAACAATGTCAGCAACCTAATCCCCTGATATGGATGAGGGACTTTCATGCTTAGAGAATTTAATATGAACATCCTGCAATTCTGTGTTCAATGGCTCAGTACCTTCTCAATCTGTTACCTGAGTTACATTATCCTGAATCCATTCCAGTCTGTATCCCAGGACATTTTCTTTCAGCACATCTGGAGCCACACCTTCCCACTCCAAAATTAGACCAGGATCTCTTTGAATAACATGGATATTTTGAGGGGTGCTGTTTGGAGCTGAAAGCAGAGAAAAGAACACAATCACTCTGCAGGAAAAGAAGCCCCTACCCACACGGAAAATGGCAGTTTCACCCTCTTTCCTGAGACCATACGGAAAAGAGAAGGTGTGAGGGGAGAGAACAACTTCTGCAAGCCACCAGCACTCTGTGGCTTCAAGTGAAGAAGACAGGTCAGCACCTCTCATTTCTCTCAAGACCTCAAGAATCTCGCAGAGCTAATGGGACCAGAATGCAGAAGCCCCATAGCTGGGTCAACTCCTGTATTATGCATGGCTGCTGTTAACCACATTTGATTGTGTATTATTGTTTTGTTCCAGGAGACCCTCAGAGTGGATGAGCAATTGAACAGCATAATGTTTCCCATATTGCAGAATTAGCAAGGAGTTAATGACATTTATAATCATCTCTTTTTCAGGTTCAGAACTGCTGTCCTGCCCATGCCTGCTGTTTCTTACCAAGCTCCAGGGTCTGGAAATAGACCCTGTCAGTGAAAGGGGAGCTGCCCATCTCATTGCTGCACTGCACACGGATGCTGTAGTTGGTGGAATGCTTCAGGCCTTGCACGGTGTAGGAAAAGGGTGGCACTGGGGTGACTTCAGTGGGCACCTCCTGGCCATCTGGTGACTCAGCTACCTGTGCCAAGAGTGAAACAGAGATGACTGTTACCATAAACAATACGACCAACATGTCCATATGGATAAGAATCCATTTAATTGTCATTTTCGGAACGTGTAAGAATAGATATGGTACCAGTGGTGCTTAAAATACTGAAAAGGGAGTTGTCAAACTAAGAATCATGAAGTGACATCACTTGGGCAGTACAAAAATTTTCCACCAGATGAGAATTTGGTTCCATATTTTAAAACATTTCCTTCCCTATGTTACAATTTCTACAGTTGATTATTATTCCTTTAAAGAAAACTAAATGTGCTTGTCACTTTGAGTGGCAGCAGCCGGTTTCTGAGGCTTGTTTAAATCTGGGCAGTGAAAACTGGTAAAGCAACATGCCTTTTGCCTACTGTCCCCTTTTGCCAAACTCTTTTTTCCAGAAGTTTGTATATTTTCAATTTTGAAGTGGATGAGAGACATGGTAGACATAGGTGGCTTGGTTCAACTAACCTGTTTCAAATTAAACCGAAAAGAAACTTCTCACCACTCCTGCATCTCTTCTTTTTCTTGTTTCCAAATCTGAGCTTCAAAGCAGCATGAATGTTAATTTAAATCTGGTATCACTGTGTACTTCTAATGCACAGACAGATTCAATGTTCCTACTTTTGTACTGACAACAGCAGAAATCACTGCACAGCTCCCAGGCTCAGACTTTCTCCTCAAGCGCATACAAAATAGCAAAGCTGAGAGTAAAAGCACGATGTACTGACAAAAGCGAAACAGTCATATGGACTTTATATATTTTATATGGCAGCCTTTCTCCCTTTTTCACTGCCCTTCTGCTCACTCTCACATATGCTTTTGATTTACTTGGCTGGTAGAAAGGAAGAATCTCAAGTTTCCTGAATAGAAAAGCAGATCGTTGTCATTATCAGTGTCATCCACAGCACGGAAAAAACAAGACCACTTTTGTGTAAAACCCTGTCTGCTGGATGATGTGTTTCTGTTCAACACTCCCAAGAGCTGGTGCTCGTGCATCTGCCCCTTTCACACCCTGGAACTCAGCTTGTGTTAGCAGACAGAGAACGCTGCCATTCCCTGCCCTGTCCCCAGAAGCAATCTGCTTGTCTGAACACGGTGCTCCTGGGGCACCCGCCACAATGCCCGAGTGCCAGAAAAACACAGCAAACTTCCAATCCCCCTGCTCTTTCTGGGAGACTCCCAGCAGAAGTGCCATCATGAGGAGCCAGGAACATGTGCATTTTCACATGGAAATGTAGGTCAATGCCTCACACAGAATCTCTCAATGTGGGAGTCAGAGGAAGCACAGATTTCTGACAGTGTGGGGTCATTGCCAAGTTACCCTGCTCCCAGACTCAAACGCAGGAACTCCATCCTCCCCAAATAGAACAGAAAAGGCTTAGAAAAGGGGTGAGAGACTGCTGAGTTGACAGAAACTGGGCTACTCTGATTCAGCCTCACATGTCCCATCCCCCACCCCTGCCCCTGCCAAAAGTGAGAGGGAGAACTTAAACCCCAGAATGATTAGCATTGCAGCGTGCAAGCCAGAAAGAATAGGCTGTTCCAGCCGGAGATAACTGGCATTGTAAAACAGAGGAAGAAAACCATTTTCAACTGTGAACAAGAACAGAAGCGGCAACAAAACCCAGAGACCAGGGCCAGCTGCATTCAGGAGTTCTTTCTGCCAATGAGTTAAAACTAGATTTCTTTTACTTATGAAATATAATAAACATCAGAGCACGAAACCTCTGGTCTCCCCCCCAAATAAAAAGAGGACTGCAAGTAAATTAGCTAGACTGCTTCCAGCATACCTTAAGTTTATAATCCTCTTCTGCATAGTTGGCAACCCCCCACAGAAATTCCACTCCAGCTCATAATGCTGCTGTAATCAGGTAGGGAAGGCATAGGGGCCTTATTTATTATTCAAAAATAAATCCATGGGGAATGTGCCTAGCTGTGTTTGCACAGCCTGCTTTGGGTATCACCATTTATTTTCTCACTTGGTTACCTGTTCTTTGATCTGATTCTACAGCTAAGTATGCAATGATAGAAATTAACTCTGTCTGAGGTTGGGCACATACCATTGTTCTCAGGAACTTCAAGAAGCAGACCAATTTTTCAGAGATGTACTTCAGGAGTACTCTGCACCTGGCAGAGCTACAGAATATTATCAAGCTTGATTTTCTGGGAAAAACTGGTCTTTGACAATGGAAAACCAATCAAGATTTAGAGACAGGGCTTAAAATTGCACTGAAACATGCAAATAGGCCAGATCTTGTTTCAAAAAGCCCAATCTGTCTCCTGCCTCCATCACTCCTACCCTTCCTGTACCACATCCTATACTTTGCAAGGTTCTCATCCCTTGGACTCACTGATATGTCCGAATTCCTGCACTTCCTCTGGCATCCCACAGCACAGGCCTGATTTGGCGTGGGACTCACAGGCACCTGCACTGGAAGAAGCTACCATGGGCCACTGCTCCATGCAGGAAGGATGAGAACCCTGCAGCCACAGCCGCTCCAGGGCACTTCCCACAGAGTGCTGTGTGCTTTGTGTGTGCTGCAGTGTAATAACCTGTATGGAGTAGCTGCCACGAAGCAACTGATGTGATAACCTGCTGGCCAGGAGAATGTAGCCAGTCTTTAACACTTAACTTTTGAGCATGAAGTTCATAACCTGCTCTTCGGCACCTATGAATCGCCTCCTGTTAAGTTTTTATGTTGCAAGGCTGTGAAGTAAGAATTGAAACACTGCTAGTAAGCTGGGAGAGCAAACGATGGCCCAGGAAATGTCGAGGCTCAGGGGAGTCCTGTTATTCATGCAGGGCAGGGCACAACCCAGAGAGGCCATACCTGGAGAGTGCAAGAATGGAGGGGTGCGCGGCCATCAAATCCTGGCACCCAGACCACGCTGGCATTGCTGCTGCTGACTTGGCTTACACTTACATTGAGAGGCGGGAGAGGCATGGCTAGAAAGGAAACAAAGAGACCTTTCAGTGTGCACAGAACTGAGCAGGTATTCACGTGGAAATGGAAGAGGCTTGAGGCTAAAAATTATGCAATGAAATCGCTAACAGAAATGTGGTACAATATCACACCTTTCGAGAGTGTCCCTGACTTGCTGTGAATGAAACTATTATTTTACCATTGAACAAGCTATTGTCAGCCATTCTCTCATTGTCCAGCACCCTTGCTGGATGCACACAGGCAGCAGTTGATCTCTTTGATAACAATGCCGGTGTGTGATGTTTACACCTTCGCTACTCAGCTCTCTTCCCTGCCCCCTCCATTGCAGGGCATGACTCAGCCCTGCACACAGTTGCCTGTGGACCCACATTGTGAACTAAATCAGGGCTTTAAAATCCCACCTCGGGTTCTCAGTCCAGCCTCTGACACCAGCTCTGCCAGCACCAGGTGGAGGGTGGTTTGCTGTAGTGACCTGAATACCCTGGAGCTGCATTTGCAGTAGACCTCTTTGTGCTGCCTCCAGGTGTCCATTGCAAACTCCCACTGAAACACCCTGGACTGAAAACTGCCTCCTCAGGCTTGGGATGAATAAACCCTGTTTTATAGAGGGGACATTCAAGCCAAAGGGAGTGCCTGCCACATGGCTGATGCCACTCCACAAATTAAGGGCAGGGCCAGGAACAAAATCAGGACTCTAAGACTGGAATCAGATGCTCGTGCTTCCTACCACCACAGGACAGCACCAAACTGCTTGGCTTCCTTTCAGGATCCTTGATGCCCCCCTTTGATTTTTCCTTTCCTCTCACTGTAATTCCACATAGTTAATTCCTATCTTTCCGCTCACAATCTATTTTTAATCTCTGAATTTTCATTCAGGCACCTCACTCCTGACAAACTTAGCAGCTTCATGAATACTAACCTCTCCCCTGATCTTTTTCTCATTTAAAAAAATTCTACACTGATGCTGTAATACTTTTCATGCAGCACCTCAACAAACTGTACCCTCAGGAGTCCTCTTTCAGAAACCCATCCTCAGGACAAGGCTCTGCCTGCAGATCGAATTTTCCACGTCTCCTGAGTTGTATCCATCAGAAAGCAGCAATGGAAAAGTAATTGCAAACCAGGATTTCTCCAGCTGCATCTTCTACCCTGCCAGAGCACCTCTGTATTTCACTGCACCAAGGACAACCACAATACTGCTGCCTTCAGCATATCCACAGGGCCATCTTGCAAGAGAAATGCAGAGCCCAAATGCTCAGGTCTCTGCAGAGGGCCTGGAGGAGAGGAATGATGGTGACACAGATTAACCCTATAAAGCCTTTGTTGTCTGGTTAACCAGTTACCAGGACCCAGGGCAGGGGCCTGCCACCCAGATAAGAACAGGGTGTGTGGGTGCGAGGTGGGGCAGCAGACCAAGGGTCTGGGATGGAAGCTGGGCAATGAGTTCTTTGCGAGTTAACTTTAGACTTTCCTGCATTTTTGTTTCATTCTCTTTTGATATCAGCGTTCAGGTCTGTAAGCTCTTTAAGGGGAAAAAATCCTGCCTTTACTGCTCACTTGGGTATTGCTGAAACATTGCCCATAACTCAAGTTTTTGCAGACACACTCGTAACTTTTGGGTTTAGCAATATGTACTTTTCAACACAGGCTGGTAGGCCCAAAGGAGGTACGTGCTGTGCCACCAGTGAGAATAAGTGATCAACTGCTAACACACCCCTGTGTAAAGGAGACAGGGGCTGAGGAGGGCCGGCTTGCTAGCACCTTCCCCTAACTCTGCAAGCTGTAGAAGGGCCAGATGCATTTCCCCATCATCTCTTGGGAAAAAACTGTGGGCGGCTGTTTCCTGTTGGGCACTGAAACACGGGATACAACCCTAAAAGTGTTAGCTGCACACATAAAAGAGAGCAAAGCCTGTCAGAAAACAGGACCTTGAGTGTTAACATAATGAGAGTTAACTTCCTCTGTGCTTAGAGAGTGGCTGAACAATGGAGCTTTGTAATGGCTGGGGACTGTGGGCTACAATAACAGTAATTTTCTGCTTGGAGTACACCCAGCACATTGTGGGCACTACAGAGAATAGATAATGAACAACAACAGGAGCAAATAGCAAGAAATGTTAACAGTTTGTCAATGTCCTAGCAAAAATATTTGCCTCTGGAAACACAGAAGAAACTAATTGTTTAATAAATTGTAGAAAGACTTAAGAGTCCTCATTAGCAGATGGGTTTGTGTAAGAGAGGAAGGCCCTGAACATGCATGTGCAGACAATTACTCCCAGGAGTAACTTCATTGAATTCTACACATTCATAGCATCAAGAACTAAATAAACATTATTTGGGCCTGTCCTATTTCCGCTGCTTAGGAGCTTTGCTTTAATTTTAACAGGGCTGTACTAGATCTTCAAAGCTTTTCTATTTAGAAAAGCCTCATCACTTACATAAATTTACAGCTACTTTTTTAGACATATCTTTGAGGTATTACAGACATAACTTTTATGACTACAGCACTGGACTTGCTATTTAAAACCTGATTTTTTGTCTCTAGGACATGCCACATACTGGTGCAATGTTAGTTGAATCACTTAAGCTTGGTCTTTCTCAGCTCTAGAACGTGTGTGTCTGACACGAGTGTGCGATGGCAATATGTCCCTCCCAAATAGGCTGTGTGAATTCATTAGCTGATGATTGACTCCTGAGGAGCACTTTTCAGCTACACATAATTGCTGGGAAATGAGAGAATTCTGAGGTCTTTACCCCTTCATCTTATTAATGGTTAAAAAAATAATAATCTGTATTAACATTAAAAATTTTAAAAGCTTGTTTATGCTAAATCTTTTTTCAAATTATGGCTTGACAAGATTTTTTAAAGTGTAATAGCTTTGTGAGCTACATTCTATCCCAGGATAAAAATATCCATAGAAGATATATTCCACAATAACTAACTCCCCTGTGTAGACAAGCCTTTAAGGCAACAACTCCAAATGGTTTTAAATTAAGTTATAAATCTTACTAGTCCAACATACTGCATTCTTGGCATAGCAGTAACCACAATGTCCTGAACAAAAACATGCTCCAGGAGCAGTAGATTACAGCTGGATTTTGATCTGTCCTTTAATGAACATTAGCTACTACAACTGTGAGTTCTGATACTGATACAGACATAAAAGATTGCTTGTATTTGTGCTGAGCAATAAGCTACCACTTGGAACAAATGATTTTTGTGCCATGCCTCTCCTGGAACTGATGATCGTGTAATTAAAAGTGCATTAAAGCATGACTAAAAATTCAAATGCAGAAGCATCTCAACATGAAGAGGAGGGGGAAGAGCGGATTGTTCTGATTATCCCTGTTTCAGTTACCTGGAGGAACAGAGGAAATGTCACATCAGCCTGGAGGCTTCCAAATGGCAACTGGTCATGCATAGGCTAGGAATTATTTGTTTTCAATGAGCTTTTAAAGAGCAAAGAATTAAAAAAATAAAATTCATAAACCCAGTGTGGATGAGCAGACTTTACTGGCCACCAGCGATCACCTTCCTTGACTTTTTTCAGCATCTAATATGATGCTAATAAAAGCAAGCAGAAGTAATGGCCTCTTTAGGTCTAACAATACCCATCTATTCCCAAGAGGGAAAGATTTCCCTGCTACAAATTTATATCAGCTTCATCTCTCACAAAAAACTTAACTGCCCCAGCTCTCTCCTTTTCAAGGAAAAGCTGTCATTTGACATCACATTTCCACTCCCGAATCAGACATGGATTATTTTCAACAGCCTGGGATACAGCCCTGCATAGGAAGTGGGAACTGCTGTTAGAACACAAAGCATTGTTTTGACTGCTGAGAGCTCCAACCGGTGCTGGCAGCTTTGAGGCAACTCCTTGCATTAAGGAGCCCTACTTTCCCTCCCCAGAGAGCAAATCCGAGGCCCTTGCCCAGGCTCTTGCACCCAGTCTCTCACCTTTAATTTGAACAGTGGCAGTCCGAGATGAAGACAATCCCTTTACGTTGTGAGCTTCGCAGGAGAAAACTGTGCTTTGATTAATACCTGGAGATCAGCCAAGGAAAGGAAAGGAAACACAGCTTCAACTTTCAGCAGAATTTCAATTATTTGTGACATCCAGCTCAAGCTATACAGGCAGTTGGAGGGGTGAGCTGGGTGCCAATCAAAGGCATGCAGATTTCAATGTAACTAACGTGCTAAACACATTTTTAATGGAGGCAGTGTGGCAATGTAGAGAAGCTTCCATGGAAGTGTCAGAAAGCACTAAAAAGGGAGGAAGAATCTGTCAGGACAGCAGCTCAGAGTGCTCAGGTAGTAGATGTCTGCTTCTCACATTCTGGTGAGCATCTTTGGAGCAAAGATTGTGCTGAACTGTGGACTTATACAAAGCCCAGTACTCTGGGCCTCAGCCTCCACCTGAGCAACATTCATCTTCCAACTGGGCTATAAGCAAGGCAAACTTCCAATCAGATGCTGCCTATTCCTAGTCAATGCCCACCTGTCCCTCACATTGCATCAGACTTTTGAAGACACACAAAGGAAGTGGAAGTCAAATGCTACTGCATCAGCACTGAAACACTTTCCAGGGGTGACACAAGTAAGAATGTCTTCTATGAGCATCCATCCATCCCATGGCACCATACTGACGTCTGGCTGCTCCAAGACACACGTAGGTATTGCAAATTGATCGGAATTGAGACAGATTTGCAAGGCTGCCTGGAGAACCTGGAGAACTGTGTCCAGCAACTATTGCCACATGACTTGGCCCTCAGTTGCCTTAAAAGGCTCTATCTGAGAGAAGTTAAAGATTGGCTACTGTGGGCATACAGTTTGGGAAGGAAAAACATTTCAGAGCTGCACAGAGCAGCTTGCACAGTGTCTCTGACCTTTGACTCATCTCCCAAGCCTGAGACTAACAGCCTTGCAAAGGAGGTGTAATGGAAGAGAGGAGGGAGTGCTATTCTCGTCCCCGTGAAAACCAGTGGAAGATGCTGCCAGCAGGCTGGAGGCCAGGCAGCACAGCAGAGCAGCACCTGATGTGGTAGGCCAGTCCCAAGACAGAACCTGGCACAGCCCTGCCCTGAGGAAAACACAAAACACACCACAAACCAGGAACTGTGTGTTCCCTAGCACCATGCCAGCACTGCTTTCCAAATACAACATTGCTGAACCTTCTAAATGCTTGCTTTCTATTCAAGTACTTTTTTACTATGTTCTTCAGAGCACGGTACTTTCCTCAGCTAGCAATGTTTGATTTCTAACCAACTGTCTTTTTTGACATGCTTTGGTAATCCAACCATGCAAGGTTGTGTCCTGCTACATGTTTTAAGTTGCAAAGACAAGATATGCCAAGGGACACCCCAAAGTGCACTGAACGAGGGTGTGCCCAAGGGACATCCCAAAGAACACTGGAAGCAAATAATGGTGCTGATGACACTTAATATATAAAATAGCAATTCATTTGGAGAATCACTGGGATTAGATGTCCTTTTTCAGGCCTCCAAGCCAACAGAACAACAGAAATTTTGGGAGGCACTGTGGGATGAGTTTATTGGAGGAAGGGTGACTTCTTTTTTTATTGTCTTTCCCCTGTTGACTACCCATCTTTCCAGTTTCCATTTCAACAGGCACATTATATCATAAGGGAGCAGTTTTCACTTCCAACTTAGAACAGCATTGGTGGCTGCATAAGAGAGGGAGCAGAGGATTAAAACCATTTCAAATCACAAATCATGTTTCGATTTGCGAATACATAAGGTTCTAAGGGAAGCCTGAATAGGATTGGATAGCTCAAAGGATGGCCAAAGACATACAAAAACTCACCCTGAGTCCAACTGTATTAACACTGATAAAAAGGCCCTAGAGATGACTCTTAGTTGTAAAACCTTTTCTTTCTAAATAACTAGTTCAACTTTGGGTCAGGGCTGCTGAGAATAATAAAACAGCAGCAAAGAGAAAACATAACACAAGGCTGTTGGACAAATAACTATAATAAAGTTACTTTTAAGAGGTAACTACAAGAAGAGCTGCAGTCAGTTCCTGGTGGAGATTCATCACCCTTTTCTAAAAGTGGTCTGAAGAGAGGCCCCAACACCTATTGGCTCCTGAGTTTTTCTGCTGACCCTGCTGGGGAAAGCTCTGCTCTGGGGCAAACCTTGGTCTTGAAGGGTATCAACCAGCCCATTTCAGCACTGATACAATCACTCTTGAAGTGTCAAACAATTACATGAGACAGTCAGATTTTAATGATAACAGCATCCAGCAAGCATGCAAGAACAGAGATGGGGGTGGGTGAGAGAGGGGAAAGCAGTGTGTGACAGGGCTGTGCACAGAAGGAGGGGGTGGCATCTGTTTCTTGTGAACGCTTGGAGAGCTCCAAGAGAAACGGCACCAACAGAGTCACTTAACATAACCATGGACACGCTCCATGGGGTGGAACAAGAGGCACCCAACGCATCATCTGCTCAATAGCAGGTTCAACAAGAGTGTCAGTCACACCCAAACTCTGTAAGAGCCTGTGTGCCTCAAGCCAGCAGAAAACACACTGAACAACTGTCATCCCTTGAGATAATCATTGTATGTGATCATGACCACTCAACCCATGCAGAGTTAAACACCATTCCCACACTATGTGGCTACCCAATGTACAGGGCTTGATCAGCAGAGAGGTCTCCTCTTCTGATGCTCAAAGTGACCCCCTGCAGTGGCAGCAGCCTTACCTGACACATTCAAGATGGAGGGGGAGACGTCTGGAAGCCCCACTCTAGAGTCTCCCATCCACCAGACAATTGTCACTGGTTCAGGGGGACCAACAGCAGCACAGGCCATATGAAATGGGGCATTAGGGGACACAGACACATCCTCAGGTTCCACAGTAAAGTAGGGCACACCTGGAAAAGCAACAGACAAGTGACAATAACTGGAGCAACTGCCTCTTGTTTATTTCCACTAATACCAGTGCCCAACACTGGACATCCATCTGTCCTGCTGCTAGGCCAAATCTGATGCCCTCTAAGCCCTTCACAGAAACCAAGGGTCAGAGATGCTGGATCACCTCAGGACACGAATGCCTAAATACCACCACTAGAAGTCAGAGAGAAGGAGTGCTTGCTTCCCAGAATGCCTTTGAAAAACCACTTTCAATTCGACTCCCCTATGAAACAGCTTTTAGTGGTAGTATTTTCTCAATTTTTCAGCTGGAGAGATTGGAGTTTAAAGAAGCAACAGTCAATAACTTTAGTGGTGGCAGACACCACTTTAAAAGACAGCTAATCCAGCTGCAGATACTTCTTGCCATGCATTAAAAACTGAAGCTTGAGAAAGTGTTGAACTACGGGCTTTAACAAACCCATGAATGAGGAATCCCTGCAGTGAGAGACTGGGAGAATTTACAAGGCTCTCTCTGGAGCTTAATTGAATGGAGATGCCTTCCAGCACACTCTGACACCACGACAACCAGGCTGCCTTGGAATCAGGGGTAATTTCTTTCAGAGCTGAAGGCTATCCACGGACACAGCTCTCTCAGTAATTATCCGTTCCCCACCATGGAAAGACTCCTGGTTGGTATAACAGGTCTCAGATTAGGCCCACAGGGAGCAAAACACAGCTGCAATGCTACCTACCTTACGTCATCTCTAAGTGGCAAGAGCTTAATTCCACTCATTAAGAGATGTGGTTCCTCTTATGGGCAATGCCAAAACTCTTGTGGTTTCATGCTCCAAACCAGTAGCACAAATTTCACCAGCCATCAGCACCAGTGCTGACCATGCAGGACAGCCAGTATGTACTTCTGGCGATTGGTGGAAGAGCTGAAGGCCCAGAGAAATGTTCAGTTCTCTTCTACGCAGAACTCTTTGTGTGTCAAACACTGCTGCTACCAACTGCACTTACCCCCAGATCAGGTATTCTCAGCTGGAAAAAGTGTGTTCTGGAAGCTGCTGATCTGTTGCCTCACAGAAACAGAGGAACTGACAACATTGTGCATTCACATGCTGAAATTACTCTGCCTGTCCCCAGCCAAAGATGACAGGCCCAAGGGCTTCCACTGCTGTGGCAGACGGTGAGCACCTCCACCAGCAGGCAATTAATACAGGTGCCTAAATAGAGATTTAGAAGCCTAATGCTTGACATTCCCCCCAAGCTACAGCCAAAAGTGCTTTCCTCAGTCTTTCCCTGACGGTCCAGTCACTGTTTGTGTCTTTCAGGTAGCAGTTCCTTTGTGCGTTCCTTGCCTCTTTCCTTTAGAGCAGTAAGTAAATGAACAGACTAAAACAGGTCTAAACCCAAGTCTCTTGAGGAATGACAGTGCCTATCTGTGCAAAGGTTAATGATCAGGACAGGTATATCCACCGTCATGGCATACTGCTTGTTTTTGCTGACATGTTTTACTTCACTTTTTTATTGCATTCATATATAAACAATAAAAATGAGTAAGCTTTTGAGATACCAGCTGCGACACCTCTGCCTGCTTTGCCCTCCTTCTCCAAGGAAGATTACAAGGGAAAATAATCACCATTTCTCTACCTGTGAGCAGGATCCCTGCCTCCTGTCCATTTGTCATGACACCCAAGGTAAACTTTCAGGAAGATCCTGCCCAGCTCGGCAGGTTTTCTCACTTTGGGAGCAGCTAAACAGAGCAGACAAGACCACAATTAAAAACTTTCATAGTTGAGGGAGTGCAGCTGACTCATCCAGCTGAGGAACTCGCACTGCCCCGGTCCGTATGTTACCTGGACAGCTCGCTGCCGGTGACACATTCAGCCTCCCAGTTCCTGGTACAAGAGGTGAGTGCCAGCACGTCCCTTTCCCAGAAGCCCCAGGGAGGCACTGAGCAGCCAGCAGTCAGAAATCAGTGGCAAAGCAAGGAAATGATCCCACCTATTCCCCCTTCCATGCCAGCATCCAACCTATAAGGCTGATTTATATGTACAGCTCAGTTTTGAGGCAGTGTGAATTCAGGGGAGTGTGTCCACACAGGTGTGGCTTGGTCTCTGACTGAAGCCACAATGGGGGCTAGCAGCCCCAGGAACAGCCACACAGTCAGAGGTGTAATTTCAGATGGAAAGTTCTGTAAGAAACATAATCCGCTTTTTTAACACTCCACAGTGTGCCTCTGAGATCACCTCTCCAGGCATCAAACACTATCATGTTCTCAGTACGGCCAGAGACTAGTTTCTAAACCAGGAAACAGGTTCAAAATAGTTTTGGTTTTGTAAATTCTAAGAAGTGTTTCATAAGATAAAACATTTTTATTACAAAGACAGTTCAAATACCATTGCTAGAAAATCTGGCAGATACAGACTACCTAAGCAGATCTCAAGGCAGATATTTTACAGCACAGAAATCCAGTCAAGCTCACTTTAAGTTAGATCACCAATAGTTCACATTTGTTTGTATGCCACACTGAAGCGTGTCAGCACTTACTGAAGGCTGCAAATCACCAGAGTAAAGATCCTCCCTCAGTCAGAGGAGAGCTGCTATTGACAGAGCAACCGCTGCTACACAAAGCTGGCACGTCCAGGGAAGAAACACACAGAGATACCAGCGAAGGTGGGTCTGATAGGCTTCTGCATTCCCTGGTCTTTTCTTATGCTGAGAGCTGACACATTTTTTAAACTCCATCCCTTATCACTACTTGTTAATTTTTAATTTTATCCACCAACTCCCTTTACACATGACTACATGCCCAGTTCAAGTTTAACTACCTTCTGCCATACTTGTTTTTCTCATAAAGGCAACCGGTTGCATTTTTTCACTTCTGCTGTAAGCTCTGGCCTTCATTCTCAACCCACTCCGCCTCACCTAACTGGAGGTGGTTTTTTTGTGACTTTGATACTTTTTGCCTATGCAGTCCAGAAGGGCAGCATGTTTTTTTCAGACAGTTTAGCACACTGAGCTACCCAAGCACTCCTAATGCACCCACCACGCAAATGCAGCCACCTCTGGAGCAGGCCATGGTAATTGGATAGAAATAGAAACTCTGCACAAGAGAGTGTTTTAAGGTGTAAACAACGTTCTCCAGTAGAAACTACACCTGAAAATTTAGGTGGACAAAAGCCTGGAATTTATGGAAGGTAGAATGTGTTACTCTTCTTGTGAGAGCTGCTACGAATATTTCCATGCTCTGAGTGAGCGAGACCTTTGCTGTAAAACACCCAGACCACATCACCTCCCACAACACCCTCCCTGCTCCCCCTTGCTTAGGACTGTCAATTCAGCTCCAGCCCGAAATGTTACCAAACACATCCAAAAAACTACTTCTTGCTGCAAACACACTGTTCCCGTCAACTTCTTCACCAAATATTAAGCCATCATATGACTACCAGCTTCTGAAGATCTAACAGAACCATAGCTCAAAGGAAATTAAACTAGAGAAAGTAAGAAGCCACCAATCCACACTGCCTTGGGTGACTTCTGGGCAGCCATGTAGGAGTTATTCTTATCAGACAACCCCGGACAGAAAAGTGCCACACGAAGCAGTCACAGCTACGAAGTGCTGATGTACAGCACCTCTCACAAAACTCACAACTTGGTTAAAACTGTACCTTGCTCACAAAGACCTGTCTGGCTGACACACAGAAACAGGCTGTGACCCTGGTTTGAGAAGTGTGTTGGACCAGATGAGCCCCATGGATCCCTCTCAACCTGAACTATTCGCCATTCTGTGAATTATTTAGAGATGACCGCAACAATGGATTTAGAAGCTGGAAAGAAATGTGTTCGCATGAAAAGATCTTGTTTCCTAACATGCCAAAATAAAAACAGAAGGCAATGAACTGGCAGCTCTGCTCTTCGAAGCAGTTCTCCTAGTTCTTACTCCTGCTCTGTAGCAATCTTCCTGCAGTCAGCAGCAATGGTTCAGAGCCAAGAAGCCTGTCTCTGGAGCAATCTGTTCTCACCACTTCAACCTAGAGCATATTGGGGGGTCAGTCCTGAAAGGAAACCAGCACTACTACCCCTCCTTACCTTCCACTATGAGCCACACTTGCTGTGATTCTTCCTTCTTCCCCCCGTTCTCAACCTGGCACCAGTACTTCCCAGAATCTGTCCGCTCGACGGATTTCAAGCTGAAAAAAGTCAAAAGCCATATCGATATTTTATGTGGATAAAGCATGTTTTTGCCCCAAAGGACCCTCCAGTGTTTGGCAAACCAGATGCATGGAAAACACCCACTGAGACACAGCCAGCTCTGGGGAGGAGATCAACAGCCAGCCAGCACAAAGCACACGGCAAAACAGCAGAGATGGGAGGCTCCTCTCTAAAGTGGGTGGAGAGAGTCCTCGCAGAGCAGACAGTCTTCCTCCAAAACATCCTCGCAGAAAACCAGTCATCTCTGTCCTCTGAGGATAGGAAGGGGTGATCTCAATCCTGAACCATGACTCTAGCCAGCCTTTAAGTGTGACAGCTTGGCCCACAACATCTGAGCTAGCAGGAAACTCACACTGCAAACGGCCAGCGAGCTCACCTGCTTTGCCTCAGGCGACAGGACTGGCAACAGCCTCGTACAGGAACAGATGGGTCAGGAAAGGGCCCCCCTCGCCTCAACTGCACTCTGATCCCAAGAGTGGCTCACTCTGCCAAACTCCTTGGGCCTCTCAGTTCGTGATTTCAAGGGGTTATGCTGGTGCGTGGTGAGCAAGGGCAGAATTTGGTCCCAAAGCAACAAGGTCTCAGCTACCAAAGGCAACGGTGTGACTCTGAGAGCCCGTCAATGCACCAGGGCTGACTGCTCCCCGCGGGACGTGCAGCCATGCGTCTGCTGCCATGCAGGGACCCTCCGCAGAGCTGATGCCCACCTTTCTAACGCTAGCAGTCCTCCTTGGAGAAGGGGAAGGACGTCTCAGGAAGGAAGACAGAAAAGGGAGAGTGTTTGCCGAAATGCACAAAATGGACCCACTACAGCCCGATTTTCAGAGCTGGACCTTCAAATGGCATCAGCTGTCCTGCCCATGTTCTGAAACACAGTGATCACAGCAGAGAGTCACACGTGGGTGGTAGAAGTGATCTCTTTAGGAGAAGAAAGGAAAAAGGAGAAAAAGATTCAGATACATCCAGATTTAGCACCCTAACTTATCTCTGGTGCTGCAGAGAGCTCTCAGTGGAGTAAAACAAGAGGCAAGAAAGGAGATAGATCAGAATGAGATTGTGAAGGGCAGAGTTAACTAGTGGAAATGGGGGGAAGTAAACAGTATAGTCTCAAGACAAACTGTTTCCACAACATAATGTTATGCAATAGTTTTACTGTGCACAGATGTTTTTTCCTACCAAAATGTTTCTTACAGACAAGCTTTAACACAAAGACTTTTAGTTGGTGGAATTGGAGACTCTGTGCAATGTCAATCCAAGAAACCTAACGGGAGATAAAGCCAAAGGTCAGGGAAGAGTGATTCTCAGTCAGTCAACAGTTTTGAGCTCTCATAGTGTTGGTATGTTTGCCTGCACAAGCTCTTTTAAGCATAAAAAAAGACAGAGCAGAACCTTGGGTCTTGTTTATCTCAGTACTTCCAGAACTAGCTGACATCCCTCTTCTGCTGAAATAAAGATACAGAGATCTGCTTTGCACAAGACTTTTATGCCTCTGAGTGGGGCAGGACTGATACCATATAGTGTACATGTATTAGGAATGAATTAGGATTCATTGCAAAATGAATCGGGGATGGTTCAGAGGACAAACACTCCTCCCCAAAGAAAGGAAGGGGATGTAGTCCTGGGAATCTCATTTCAATCAACAATCCTCACCCTTCAGGCAGACTGACAGCTCAAGAGAGTAAGAGAACAGGATGAGTACAAGAGAGAAAACCTATTTATACTGCTGCATGGCAGAACAAGATGAGCAAACAAAGCAAGAACATCCTTTCACCTTGAAGTCACATCTCGAGCATCACAAGCATTAGCAAAGCACCTGTCCCCACAGTAGTCAGAAAATCAATATGGTTCTAGTGGATAAAATCTCAGCGCTCAGTGGCTTCAGTTCTGCTCTCAGTTATGCCCTTGCCACACAGTGAACTGCAGACCTAAGGACTCTGCCCCACTGAGGGCACTGCAGTCGCAGAGATATAGCTGATAGCAGAAAACTGTGCAATAGTTTCCACGATATTCTTCCTTCTCTGCATCTGTTGTACCTGAGGAAGCCGATCCAGTGTTCTTCATCTACTGGAATGTACACCTGGTCTACGCTTTGCACCACTGCTCCGTCCTTGATCCACAACATCTCGGGATCTTCCATTCCCTCGAGGCTGCAATTTAGTTTCACGGGTTGACCCTGGGACACCTTTAATTTGATTGGAGGTCCTGTAAATTTCATACCTAAAAAAAAAATACTACTCCGCCCCACCCCCAGAAGAAGGGGGGTTGGAGTACAGCAAATTACTCTAGGTTGGTGGTCTGGAATTACATACCCTACCAGCACACGCTGCAGAGGAGTGTGTTAGTTTCAGCACTGTTCTACTACATCTGCTAAGCAATAGGCAAATGCAAGCACTGAAAGCACAATTGCTGGAGAAAAGGAGTGGTTCAGTGTGTACATGGGGATTTTTTCAACTCGTGTAACAGCAGGGTGATGTTCTGCAGAGCAGTGCCCAAGCAGAGACGCACAGAAACGCCAAGAGCTTTGCCGTGTCAGTGATCCAGCAGTGCTAACTGCATCCGTTCAACATGCTACCACACCTCCCTCTTTTCCCCAGGCCTGAATTTAAGCTACGGTGTTCTTGTGCTGCTAAGAAATCATCATGCTTGCTCCATTGTATGCATTTGTAAAGAGCTTGGATATGAGAAAGAATCAATTATGTCTTGTTATTCAGCATACACTGTTCTCCTGCATGACAGAAAGCTTCTCTACAATTTGCAAAACCCATGAAAGCAAAGCCTATTCAACAGCATACCTCACTGAGGAGCAGAACTGTTTAGAGAACAGATATTTCTGTCGCGTGACGTGGGTGTGTGCTAAACGAGCCGCCTGGAGGACCCCTCAGTCCAGCCAAAGGACCACACCGCACCCAGAGCTACACCATTGACACCCCAAAGCAGCAGAACCAGAGCTGGTGAAGCTGCTCAGGTTTCTATTGACACAGAAGTGATCAGAATTTGGCCCAGAGCACTGTTACGTGTGTGGGTGGACGGGGAGTGTTTCTCTCAAGCAGAAGCGAACGTATGGAATTCGTTACCGTGAGAAGACACGGAAGCCAACTATCTAAGCGCATTTAAGAAAGACAGGCATATAAAGGAGGAACCAGAAGATCAAAGGAGACCGTGGGAAAGCAGAAAGGTAGAAAACAAATGTAAAGTTAGTTTTGTTAGGGAGAGTGGCTATTTCCTATGCAGTGGCACAGCACTGACAGACCAGAACAGGTCTAGCCTATTCTAGTATCACACCCTGGCAGTGGACTCCACATCCTTCAGAAAAAAATTACTCCATCACTCTTGCTTAGCCATGTATCACACAGTACATCACAACTTCACCCAGTTCACTGGTTGGTCAGCTTCTCACAGGATGCCTTGCTAGCCCACAGAGCCAGTCAGAAAGCGCTGCTAAGTGAGCAGCCCTGTTGCTCTCAGACTCTGTTAGAGCCTTACCAGTGATCCAACACAGATTTCGGATGTGCCACTTTCCTTCTTGCCAAAACGCCCCCCCTCCCACAGCCACAAGGGCACCACCTCACAGGGCAGATGAGCAGCAGAGGAACTCACAGCGTGGTTGTAACAGCTGGGAGAAGGGGAATCAGCACTGTGGGACCAACCAGCGCTCTGCCACCAGCAGCCTGTGCCCAGTGGTCTAGAAGCAAACCCAGAACACAGGCAGAACGTCTTTATTCCTTTCCTTAATGAGATTCCCTAGCTGGTTTCCCGACACTCAGTCTTTTGCCTTTCTATCTGCTGTTATTCATTTAGCAAATTCACAGAGAGCACTGGAAAACGGACAAGCTGATCACTGGAGTTTAGTTGCTACAGCTCGTTTGCTGGGCTAAGGATTTAAGCACCCTGGGTGAGGATGATCTAACCTCGCATTACTTAACTCAAATGTAATACAAATGACATGTCCCAGTGCATGCCAGAAAGCATCCTCCCTTTCACCAATCACAATACTGGAATATAACATGAAAGCTTCATAGCAGCTCTCTCTGTGTTACAGAAGACTGATACAGTCAGGCTGCCGAACACACGCACAAACTGACAGACATTTTCATTACAGGTGCCTTCATGGAAAATCAAACTACTCAGCATCCTTCAGACTGCCCTGCTGAAAGAGTTAGCCACAAATTAAACAAAGAAATATTGCTAGAGACCCTCTATGGTTTTCAGTTTGCACAGAAATCAATGATGCAGGAAATTAACATACAGTACAAGTGTTCAGTCAGAGTTGTACATATTGTCCAAGTATAATCCCTCCATCAATTTCAGCTGAAATGAAGAATTACAGATCAGGTATTTTTAATAACTTCACAGGTCAAAAATGCAGTTTTGGCTGCAGCATGTCTTCCTGCAGATATCAGGAAGAATCACGTAAGAGGCAAAATAGGGATTTTAATTTCCACCTATTCCTCGTTTTACTCTCCCACTCACTGTTTCTCATCTGACAACATTCTTGACAGTGCAAGAAGTAATTTCATCCAAATAGGTTCTGCCAAGCCTACCTGTAAGAGCTGTGAAACGTATAGATAGGAAATAAAACTGTATTAAATTTCTTATCAAGCAGTTGTCTGAACTGACAGCAAGTGAACACACTAGTCGTCAAAATACATGACACATCTGTTTGTTTGTTTTTTAAACGTGCTACCTCTGAATATTTTAATTCCTAGGAACAGAATATGGTTTTTGTGATGTTGGGAGTGGAGAGAGAGGAAGACGTCTGCTCATGCATGCCAGGGTAAAGGCTTTTTGCTCCTCAGATTCCTTAGGACACTGATTTAGCGATCCAGCCTATGCCACAGGCTCCCCAGCTCCGTGTCCCCGCACGCACATCGCTCCACATACAGCGCGGAGCCCAAACTCCCGCTGAAGTCGGGAGGAGGTTGGCCGGGGCGCCGAGACGCTCCAGCACGCTGCCTTTCCCTGCCGACCGGGGAGTGAAACTTCGCAAAATGAGTTCACGAGGGGAAAAAAAACAACAAAAGCCACTCAGGAATGCGTTAGCGCCCGGCTTTCCTCGGCGACGGCCCGCGCTAGGCACATACCAGAGCAAAGCCTCCGCGAACACCGGCGAGGATTACTCGCTACTCTACTCGCAGGCGGGCGAGGCTGGCACAGCCCGGGCTCCCCGCCGGCACCGCCGGCTCCCGAGCGCCACGTC